>JBBPCY010015499.1:0-15214 GCA_037974405.1 Brachyalestes nurse
GGTTCAGGACTTCAGTTAGATGGTCTTTGTTCTGCTTGAATGATTCATACGTAGGTCACTGTGTGTCTTAACAAACAGATTCACATTCCTTTGAAACTGGTCAGATTCAGGGATTGGACTGAAAATGAGTCTTTGAAACTCTTTGAAAGTTCTCCTTCAGGCCTCTTAATGTACTGGCATTTATTTAATTTGTTCCATGTCTTTGGTTGAATTAGTAGCAGATCAGTGTTCAAAACACTGCTTCATGTCTTAGATCTCTCTCTCTCTCTAGCTGTCTCTCTCTCTCTCTGCCCCACCATCTATCCCCATATCTTTCCCTGCTGAGGGCCGCTGGATTAGCTGTCTCTTGCACCTGCTCAGCAGTCAGCAATTAGGAAAGCCGCTTGGCTCCCAGTGAAATCCTTGGTCATGTGACACATCTGCTGTTGGCCAGGCTCAGCTGAGTGCCTAGTCAGTAACACATTGCACCTCTGTACAGATCACTGAGGATACTGGGATGCTCTGCAAGATTAAGGTTCTGAGACGAAGGCCTTGGACTAAGCCTTAAAGTTGGCAAAAACTCTATTTTACCTGCCAGTTCACACACACCCATTACTGAAAGGTGAAATGAATAACATCAATGATCCTGTTACTTTGGCTGCTATCAAGCGGTGGGTTATAACTTAGGCAGCAAGTGAACAGACAGTTCATAAGGGTTGATTTGTTAGAAGCAGGAAAAATGGGTGAACATAAGGATCTGAGTGGCAAAACTGTGATGTCTGGATGACTGATTCAGAGCATCTCCAAAACAGCACGTCTTTTGAGAAGTTCCTGGTATGCCGGTATCTACCAAAAGTGGTCCAAGGAAGGACAACTTGTGACCCGATGACAGGGTCATGGGTACACATGGCTTACTGATGCACATGGGGAGTAAAGGCTAGTCTGGCTGTAGCACAGACTGCTCATGCTGGCTCTGATAGACTCAGAACAAACAGTGCATCACATGTATGGGGCTGTGTAGCTGCAGACCGGTCAGAGTGCCCATGCTGAACCCTGTCCACTGTTGAAAGAGCCTACAATGGACACATGAGCGTCAAAACTGGACTTTAGAGCAATGGAAGAAAGTTACAGATAACCAAATCTGATATAAATGGTCAAACTGAAGAGGGGACAGCTTGCATAGCCACTTTCCTTGCCATAGTAACCATACATGTGTGAGTACACTGAGTAGGGAGGAGCAAAACTTAGCGAACCAGTCACATTTATGAGCTTTAGACCCTGATGTGTACATGATGAAGCGTTTCACGTACGTTCTGATGTAAATAAAAAAATAAAAATCAAATCCCCATTTAAAAAATGCTTTCTTTTTTATGCTGCCCCAAATAAAATATTCCCCAAATGGAATATATTCTGACTCCAATAGACTGAACTGACCATCTGGGCTGATAGCTATCAGGATAACAGGCTCCAATTCCAAAAAAAGGTTTTAAGGGAGACATATTCATACGTCTCTGTACTCTTTACAAGACAGCTTCAAAAAGTGTAAAACATATTCATAACAGCTTAATTCATTCTTTTTCTGACCAAATTTGATACTGTAGGCTAATGATCACTGTCGCTGCTTTCCTCTGGGATTAGTACAGTTTTCTGATTCTGATAGCTGTCTCAGTAGATGAGATTGGATAAGGGGTGCGGTCATCATGCAGTGATGGAGTGATGAAACTTAACAAGGGCTACAGTGGGGCACAGTGTAGAATTTAAATGAATAATGCCAGAAAGAAAGTACAATATATGAAAGTATGTAGGTTTTGAATCATCAGTGTCTGTATATTGTCAGGTGTCAACAGACTTCTGAACACATGTGCATAAATAACCTCTGTTCCATGAAGGAAAATGACCTGCTTCTTTATCTTCTCCCACAGCAGCAAGATGTCTCTGTTCAAGGCACGGGACTGGTGGTCAGCAGTACTAGGTGAGGGAGAGGAGTTTGACCAGGGCTGTTTGTGTGTTGGTGATGTGGACAACAGCGGCAGTGGCTATGGTGAGCAGAAATGTAGAAACACACACACACACACACACACACACATACATGTTCGTAACACAAGAAAGGTTTACAGTCGTCATAGATATTTTACATATAAAAGTGGCCCTGACTCAGGTAAGCATGTGGAGGCGAGGATATTACACACAAGAGTCTCATAAGTGCTCAGTCTCAGTTCACTTCCAGTATAATGAAACGGTGAAGGCACAGTATGAATATCAGCCAACTTTGGGCAACATTGCACCAGTGAAAGTGGGTTCAATCCTTAAACGTCCGTATATAGTTTTGATATTGAGTTAAATTGTGTGTACTTTTTTTAACTGTGCTGAATGTGGCTGACCACCACAAGCAAACACATTAATAAACATACATACATATAAATGTCCATACTGTAGCGCCACCCTTGGTTCGGAACTGGACACAGATAGGTAGATGAGGTGGTAATGCAAGATTTGTATATTTACTTCAGAGAAGTTCCGCAAAACAAAAGATAAAGACCAAATGTGCTGGGTGGAGGAGGTAGGTATGCAGTGGGGGTCGGTGCGTTGTGGTCAGAGTGGTGCAGAGGTGAGGCAGAGTGATGAGCTCGGAGGGGTCCGGCGTCTTCAGAATGAGCGGGAATGATCCTCTGGAGTCTGTGGAGAAATGAGGGTCAAATCTGTGGAGAAATGAGGGTCAAATCTGGCAAGAAATGGGGGTCAAATGGTGAGTACTGTCCATAAGCCATCTGCTCACTTTCATATTGACTTAAAGTCCTGAAATAATGGCTGCTCTCCTCATTGAGGGTGGCTGAAATGATTGAACGCAGGTTCTCCGCTGGTCCACAACAATGGTCCTGTGGCTGTCAGCTGTCACTGGAGATCGGCTATTCAGCACCTTGGACAGCGCCCACCTCAGCGGTGACGATGGCCCCGCCGTCACAAAACATACAGTCGTAGATACAGATATACATGCATACACTACCAAGGGTGGAACAGAGGAGCTGTACTTATATTTTACTTATATTTTTCATAATTTCTGCATAATTAAATTATTGAGATGTAGTGATTTGATATGAAATGGGCCGTTCTAGAGGCACGTAGCTAAACATAATTTTAACAATTTATTCAGATATTTTGAACTAAAAATCTGACAGAATTAAATAAGTGAATTTTCCACTAATCCTATCCAATAGAAGTCAATAGTCACCCACATCTTTTCTGTAAATCTGTCCCAAAAACGTCTCTCAAAGCACATTCCAGCCCTTCGTTAAGGTGGTGCAGATTTGTGGATGTTGTTTAGATGACAGTATGACTTATAGTTACCTCTAAAACTAAAGTTTTAAAAGATAAAAGTACTTTTTTAAACTAAATGATATCTGTCACAGTGACTAATGGAAAGTTCTGGACCTTGCCGTAAAACAAATTAACATAGTAATGGGTGGTTTATACATGGATATTCATTTATTTGGATGTTTTAAGTGCTACATTAAAATGCTCTGGAACTTGACTGATTTTTCAATACAGTAATCGTTCAAAGAGCACCCGCGTATATTGAAAAACCGCTTTGTTGTGTTTTGGTAAAAAAAAATGCCTAAAAAGGCTTATTTTTATAGTGTAAATCCTAAATATGCCCCCACAGTTTAATGCAATACCCTTAAAGATAATGTAAAGGTAAACCTGTATTCGCAACCAGGGTCGCTGGTCAAAAGTATTGGGACACCGTAGTGAGGTGAACGGTTTTCTACTCGGGCTAAAAATACAAATGAGGGCTTGTTGGAAAGATCTCCTGGAGATCAATCAAACTGTGGAGTTTGAAGTGTCTGAGTGCTTGCACCATGGAGAAATTGTGCTTGGAGTGCGGGGGCTTAATCCTGGTGTGGAATTCGAATAAACTGCTTCCAGGTCGGCTACAGCCTGCCCTGAGTCCCCTTGTGTGAAAACATCCAGAAAAAATATATTTACTGCCACAAAAAAACAAAAAAAGGTGGAGGATATTTGCAGTTTCCGCGTTATTGTGGGCATTTCCGCGTAAAACTATGAGTTCAGTTCACAAAAAAAATCTGTGTGTGACTGAATCCGCGGCTCCTGATCCGCGTAAAACTCGGGGTTTACTGTATATAAATTCACTGTATCAAACCTTCTGTGATTAAAGTTAAATAATTATAACTATAGAATTTAGTTATAACAAAAAAATTAAGTTTATTGACTTTAAAAGAAGCAAAACCCGCTTTGTTTTCCACTTCTTTCAGTTAATTTTTGTACAGTACGATGATCATCTAAATGTTTCATCACAGAACGTTTGATATAGAGATTTATGTATCCTGTCTGCTGTCCTAAAATGACCTGTATTCTACTATGTGGCATTTCTTTACCTTTATTTAACTTACTTTTATACAATATTCCATGGTTACTTGTAAACATTTCTTTTTATTATTTTATGCTTATTTTAAGATCCTTTATCCTTGCAATATATTATTATTTTATTTAAGTTATTTTGATGATCACTTAAATAAGCTGCATTCTGGCTTTTTTTTAGGCCACAGATATTGACTATAAAGTAAAGTGGCCCCTTATAGTCATGTGTGAACACACCACAGCACAGCACACAGTGTGAACAATGTGAAATTCTTTCTCTGCATTTGATCCATTCACCAAGTGAAGCAGGAGGTTGCCAGCAATGAGGGGCACCCGGGGAGTAGCGTGTGGGGACAGTACCTTGTTCAAGGCTACCACAGTGGTGCCACCAGCAGTCCTGGGATTTGAACCCACAACCGTCTGATCACAGGGCCCACTCCCTAACCACCAGACCACCAACTGCAAGCATTGGCTTGTCAGAAGTGGGATTCAGAGGAGACTGTGAACGCAGTTAGTTTTGGTTAGTCTGTATAGCAAATCTATTGGCTAGCTAGTCCAGCAGCTGAACGGCTAAAGTTTTCATATGTTTTGTGGGGATGTGGCCTGTAACTTCATAAAATTTCATCTAAAATAGTTGACAACTTTGACAACTTGGTCTTTGTTCTGTGCAGCAGCTGGAAAGTTTTTTCTGTAATCAAAGGCTCATTTCTTGGAGCTGTATCAAACCTAATGCTGCTGTGGAAGAATGACATTGCAGAAATAACTGTACATGGCCACTGCAAAACTGACAGGCAAAGTCACACACATCACTCATATCATTCACTCGAGTGAGAGTTGCTGATTAAAGTCCAAACTAGGCATCTTTTAGCTCACTGTAGAACAAGTTCAGACATGCTTTCATTTTAAATGCATGCTGTTATAAACATCTACTTTTTCTCCATATATTACAGATGCACACCAAAAGGAGAAGCCAGGACCCCCTGAAATTTCTAAATGCAACAAAAAAGCCACGTGGCAGCAATGACAGTGGGTCTAGATCCAGTACTTGCACTTGTGTGCTCTTATAGTACATAATGAACCCAAGGGAGTGGTCTACTGGTTAACGCACGGCACTGCGAGAGGCGAGGTTGTGGGATCAAATCCAACTCTGAGCAGATTTTGAGACAGCTGGGGGTCTGGTGGTTAGGCAGTTGCCCCTGTGATCAGAAGGTCATAGGTTCGAATCCCAAGACTGCCAGTGGTACCACTGAGGTGCCCCTTGAACAAGGTACCACCCCCTGGGTGCTGGCTGCCTCCTGCTTCACTTGGGTTAAATACAGAGAAAGAATTTCCTGCTGTTCAGACTGTGCGCTGTACTGTATTTGACGGCCACTTTACACTAAAATAAAGTATTACTGCTTTAATTCCTGAAATCACTATGTCGGAGTTCTGTAATGTTTAAGGTTAGCGCTGGCAGTAGGGAAGGGTCAGTCTTTAGATTAGCATCTCTACACAAATGTTCCATTGATAAAAAACAAAGCATTAACACTTCAGATACTTTTATAAAGTTTTTGCTTTCCAGAACACCAAGTTATCTTCTTCTGCTCAGATGGTCTCCATTCTTCTAATCCACTGGACGTGTGTACATACGTACTGACGCACATGTACATCAGACAGACATCTCTTTCAATTTCTTTGATAAGAAGGAATTTAAACCTGGCAGCTGTTGTTTAGTCAAAAGGTATGAACACCATTAATCAACATTTTCTACCTGACAGCTTGCTTTTAATTACCTTTCAGAACTGTAGCATATTTTGAGTCAGAAAGAATTAGCCACTGGAAACCACGTCAGGATAGTCCATTAAACTCACATACACAGATACTTACGGTGATTAATATTAAAATGTGTTAATTTACTGCAACAGTCTTGAAGTGTTTATGCTGTAATGATGTGTGGCCTTATGATAAACACTGCTATTTTTTTATGTAATCATTACAGACTCCCTCTTATAGAGAGAGCAACAACTTTTATCCTAAATATAAGCACTGTAACTCTTTGTGACAGTAATATCCATATCCATATGCATAGTTAAATACAGTTTAAATGAGATGTACTATTATTCACGCAGTAGTAAATTAACACATTTTAATATTAAACTCAGGGACCAGTGTTTGTGTGAGTAGCTCAAACTTTATTAAATCGAGCAGAGTCTGTAATCAGCATATGTAATATCTCCACCCACGTTTTGCATATGCATATGGCAAGTAAAGCCTGCCTTTCAGCAAACATACAGCTCGTAAACTGTGTTTAGGCTCAGATTTTGACACAATGCTTCCGATTTATGAAACGGACCCATACTCAACCGTACTCAGTGTAACCGTGAAGACCATGTTGAAATCCGTGCTAGCTACATGCTAAACGAAGACACAAATGGTGAACCGCCAGATGTGTTTTTTTGTACAATACATGCTATTGAGGGTCACTCGGCTCATCCAGTGAATGGCTGGGAGACCTCTAGGCATCTTTCTCCACAGTTCTTTATTCATATGTGTTTAAGTTCCATTTCTAACTCAGCATGAAACACTTCTTCGACTCAGCTCTTTTCTCTCATCCCTTCCTTTCCACAATCTCTGATGCGACTTAGCTTCGCTTCGCCTCCGGGCGCCAGGCGGAAACATCAATTGACACCATAAAGGTTGCTTGCACCCCTCACTTGAAGGACAGTAGGTCTCGGATCATTTCACTGCATAATTTTGGCTGCACTGGATGAGGAAGTTCCCCAACATTTGAAGCCGGTGGGGGGGCCATACTCAAAGCCTTTCTTTCAGGGCTGTCGGCAAAACAAAATAAAGCAGACGGCAACAAGCCCACAGACCATTTCACCATCATGGGTGGGAGAGGCCAGTAAACAATGGGGGCATTAAGAGAGCCATGGGGCTTTGTTTTCAATCCGTTCATCATTTTTATGGTGGCTAAGCTACGGACTGCGTGTATCGATCGTGCAGGGGAAGACTCAGAGAGCTGTGATGAAGACAAAATAATGGGATAGGGAATGGGGATGAGAGGAAGAAGTACTGTGAGAGATGAGGGAGTCATTTTAAACTTTGGAGCCACAGAAGAACCACATCTGGAACCTTCAAAAGTATGGTTCTTTTGAGAACTCAGTTTGAAGCCACTCAAATCAAAGGAAAGAAATATTATTTTTTCTATTTTTAAAAAAAATATTTTTAGGGTACTTTTTATTTTCATCCACGGGGTAGGATGAGGGAGAAAGTCATGTAAGAAAAAAAGGAAAGATACATATAGCAAAGCTGTCAAAATGACAGTAAGTTATGCTGCTCTACTGCACCTCAAAGGCAGAGTGCTCACCTAGCTCATGGCAGGTGAGGATTTTGACTTGCGGCAGTCCTCCTGCAGTGGCATCAGCAGTCCGGTCCAGAAAATCCTGAATTTTGGGTGACAAAGTGACAGTAAAGCTGTGCCATTCGCTATGTCCAAGTTTTTTTTTTCCCCTGTTTGCGTCTATGGCCATGTTCTCATGTGCGTTTGTTGTTTCCACCCCAGCTCTGCCCTACAATGTGTTGGGTTCCACTCCAGTTTTGCCTCTGTTCCATCTGTGAAGTTGCCCCTCACCAGCTGTGTCTCATCCAGTTTTTTGTTTATAAGCCCGTGTTTCAGCATTTCATTGTGTTTTCAGATTTCTGTCCTATGTAAAATGTAGTTCTATGTGCTCCTGTGTTTTCTTGTGGCATTCTGTTTTCTTTAATAAACTTTTTCAACTCACACTTACATCCTGCTCTATCGCCTCATTCATTTGTGACAAAAGCACCTGGTGTCTGTGCTTTCACAGCTAGGATGGAGCACCGGACCATCTGGGTGGACACGCTGCATCAAAGAATATGGGATTGGCCAAACACTAAAAACAGGTCACCTGGAAATGATACATTATCATTTGGGCTGGACTGTTGGTTGGACAAATCGGGGGCTAACTCTGAATTTGGACACTTGACCAGTGACAGCTGGCCATGATATAGGATGGGTGGGCTAATAATTGTCAGTCGACCCACATTTGAAAGCCTAGTCAAAAGGACTCAGCAATATACAAAGTAAAAAAAAATCTTACCTGAATGTCCATTACAAGCGCAAATCAGCCTTTTTAAAAGTGGGGGGGATTCTCAGAGAGGAAAGTAAGTGATTTCCATTTGAATAAAATATTAAATCATAATTAACATCTTGCACTTCTTCAGTTCCTTTATGTCAACAGTGTGCAAACAATGTCAGGTTTTAATGTATAATGTGGTGTCTTGCTAAAATTATCACCAGTGTTGGGAGTAACGTGTTACAAAAGTAATGAATTACTGTAATGCATTCCTTTTTGCTGTAACACGGTAATGTAAGGTGTTACAGAAAAAAATTGGTAATATTTTACCAATTAATATTTATATATTTTATATGCCCGGCACACGTTGTGACAGTTACAATGCATTTTTAACCCGGAATGAAGTGGTTTTTTTTTCTTCATACAAATTCGGCGAAATCACCGCGAGATCGTCAGCGCAAAATGTTTCACTTCTTGTCAGACAGAACAGAGAGATGAGTGAACCCGCAATTGATCTAACGTCGGATAGTACTGTTTCTAACCATAAGCCTAGCTCAGTCAGATACTACATCACCTTCCACTGGCTGTGTAATGAACTAACTGAGCATCATGAGCTACATTTAGATTGCCAAATCCATATTTCCAGTTATTTTGGTAAGAGTAACAATAGTAGTGTAACACTTTACATTTTAAATACAGTAGTATTGTAATGTAACGAATTACTTTGAAATGACAGTAACAAGTAATAAATAACTCATTACAGTTTTGAAGTAACACTGATTATCACCATGTCCTACTGTCAAGTATTGACTACAGATTCTTTAGTTTTCATATCTTATAAAACAATAAGACCACGTTATCACCTCCATTATTTTAATTAAGATTAGCCCATTCATATTACCGATATTCATATCAAGACAACATTGCAGCAGTAAGCTCTTCACAGCCTAATACAGTGTCTCAAATCTGTTGTCCACTTTAAATGCTTGTTTCTCACACACATAACATTACTTATGTAACAAACTTTGAACGTGTTTTCTCTCTTCTCGTTCTGATTGATTGGGGTATCATTGGTTGGATGGCTGTTAAATCAATCTAGTTTGACCTGCAGACTGGAGGAAAGTGGTGCTGGACATTGCGGGCTGAAAATAGCTCAAATGTGGATCTAGGGGGCGTTTTACTCCAAGGAATAAATCACAGTGCATTTAACTGATAGACTGTAAATCTGGGGCTGGAGGTAAATCAGCCCCTTCTAAACCAAATACTTTTTTTTCTCTGAATCTGTTGATGATGCTGTTCCTAACAGAAAAAAAAATGAAATCTCATTTTAATGCTTTTTGTTCTTTGATAGAGAAGAACGGCTTAGCCCTACTAGTCCAACAGTTGTTCTGCACTAATACAGATGTAAAAGGAACTGATGCAACTGGAGAAACACCTGGGAGCTTCAGACTACAGCATTTTGAATGTGACTGGAACCAGCCCTCGATATCAATACTGTTTTACCACAGCTTTCCTGACATGACATCGTCATTTCCCCTGAGGAGAATCACCAATGCCATTTAAAGGGTAATTTCAACATGTATTAACCATTTAAAGGTCAGAACTTGGCCCTAATTTACAGTGGAGATGCTTCGGTGGACAGTTTACTTTTAATTTTCTACATTCAAACTGAACTAATAATTGACGATGTACTTTGTGTACCCTGGTACTTCTTGTAGCATTCTGGGTAACGCTAATCCAGGTAGATTTAGAAGCAGTTTCTACATTTTACAAACCGTCATCTGGATGTACAGGAAAAACATTGAATATTGGCATCAGCTGAGAATTCCCATATTAGTGCATTCCTACTCAAAACGTTTGATTTACTGTCCTTATTTTGCTCTGCCAGCTTTCAAGTTTATGTCTGTACAAGACGGATTATTTGGATGGCTTCCTTAGAACAGAGCTTCTCAACCTTGGACCTGGATGCCCCCTGTCCCTCCTCACTTTAGTGTTGTCCCTGCTTTAACCTACCAGAGATCAGTACAGGACTGTAATGGGCTGATTATTTGGACCAGGTGTGGTGGGATTAGTGAAAACATTAAAAACATGATATTACCAACAGTGCCACAACCACTTAGACATCATACCCAAATGAGTGATGTCAATCCTTGTTCCTGTCTAAACTGAATCATTGAGAGGTGGCAAACTGTGGCTTCTTTCGCGAGAGCTGCCTATTATTGTAAAATCACTGATGCAGTATTTACAGTTCAACAAAAAGCCCCCGTCCAAATGAGGGATACCAGACCCTCTCCAAACCCTGGCTGTCAAGATGTGATATATTAGTTTTGCCCTTTTCCAGAAGCTGCTACATTTCAAGCAATCAATGCAGAAAAAAAAGCATTTTCCTGCTTGAGCAATCATATAAATGCTACCTTGCTCTAAGAGAGGATGACAATGAAGCAAACCAGAAGATGAAAATAAGTTAACTCTGTACATTTCAATTTTCTCAAAGATCTAAAGTGCAACAGGATTTTAGAGCCAAGTAGTTTGGACTGAAGAGGACCACAAGGGCCACTCAGATTATGACTGGACATTAATCTAATGACACAATGTCCACTCAAAAGAAGAAGGACATGCAGGAGGAGAAGCAGAAGAAGAAAAAGTCGAAAAAAGAAAGAAGTAGAAGCAGCAGAAAGAATAACAAAAGAAGTTTAATATTAGAACACAAGGAGCACAAGGGACACTCAAAGAATGAATGCACAGCCATCTCATAACGCCTTGTAATCGTGTTTTATTTCAAGAAACAGAAAAAGAAGGAAAGAAGAAAAAGCATGAATGGAAAAAGAAAGAGGTGTACTGTTTTTCATCATTGCTGTAGATATCAGGCAATTTCCTGTGCATTGTTTCTCCCTGCCCCTTTAAGTAAACAGTTTGAGAAGATATTAAAACACAAGGGCCACTCAGATATCGGACAATGGTCAGCCTCATGACCCAACACTGTGTCGTTTTAATGTCACTTTTCACTCCAAGTGGTCTAAATTGGCCCCAGAGGACACTGTCTTGACCTGAACACACTGTTACCAATGGAAAGAGAAGCTATAACAAACAACATGACACACAGAAAGAGAATGATCCAACTTCCTTGAGCCCTGTGGGAAATTACAACGTGGCTACAAAAAATCCCAGCCAATTGAGAAGAGTCCCCTATACATGTATCCCTCGGGGCTTGCTTTGCACAATCCGATTAGAAAGCAGGGCTCCTCCATGGACTGGTAATCCTCTGCTTTATCCAGTTTGTCTTGCTCTTGCCTGGTCTGTGTCACACTTGTTGAAAATACAACATTCTGGGAACAGTATACTTGGTTTGGGTTGTCATGTGAAAGAAAAGGCCACTAAGTGCCAGATGTACATGCACAAGAAGAAGCAATATAGAGTCACAGTGTGGCTAAAATGAATACCACACAAAATGAACTATGCCTGCGAGGTGCAATGAACAGAGTTTGCGCTGATGTGGTCAAATATTACATTAATTACTTTATCATGTAACTGGTTGTAGCTTTACAGATTAAATTCTTGCAATGATGTCTGAGGTGGGACAGAGGTGGGGGTGGGTCCAAATATATTTGGACATTGATGCAATTTTTGTTATTTCTTTCAGTATAACACCACTTTGGATTTGAAATGGAGCAATCAAGATGTGACAGAAGTATAGATTTTCAGAACAAAAGGTGTTCCTTTAAGGTTTCAGAAGTTACAGCCATTTTTTCTGAAGTCCCTCCATTTTCAGTGGCCCAAAATAAACTGGATATGAGACTGACAAGCAGTTTCATGGCCAAATGTGGATCATTCCCCTGTTATTCTGTGACAAATTAAGTAGACAAAAGGTCTAAGTAAGGATTTGCAAAGAGAGGACTACATGTTTACTTACAAAACAGGGTTTCAGAACAGTCAGTGCAGATTCAATTCTAGGAAGATAGATATAACAAAGACGAGGCAGATTTGTAATCTTATACTATTCAAGGTTAAACAGGGGCAGATATGATCAGAGAAGCAAGACAAAACACATAATCCAGATGTTATGTCCCCTAGTGGCCACTGTGGTAAGAATGTGAGTGAGATTGTAAGGGGCAGAGAAGCTCCTGGCCCGGGCTCTCTCCTGGACCACAAAATGTTGTAATTTCTGAGAATAAAGCAATTTGGTAAGCTGAACTCCTCTGACTACATCTTATTCTTCAATTTTATGTATGTATGTATTTTTAGATCCTACACCACCAGGGGCCGCTGTTAGTTTAAATTTGGTGTTTTTCACGTTTTATGTTTGGGTCTTTTATTTTGTAATTATGTTCAGGTGTTTTTGGTTTTAGTTAAGTGCTTGTGTCTGTTTATTGGTTCATTTGGGATTTGTGTACAGCATATAAGGGGTTTTGGTTTAGTTGTTTATTGTGGGTTCACCGACATATTAGGTCTGGTGGCGGTAAGAAACATATCGGCCCTCGAGCCTGTTTGGTTTCGTTTGTATTTTTGAGAATAAACAAAGAAAGCAAGAATGGAAACCTGTCTGTGTGCCTCCTGCTTCGTAGCGGTAGCCCCAGACGTGACAACAGAGGAAAAGTCAAAAACCAAGAGTAGGATTGTCATGGGCTAGGCTAGAGGCATGAGATAAAAACCACTAGAAAGAAAAGAGAAAAAATACAACAAACCATTTAGTACAAAAGTGAGGCAATACTTTAATGGCTTCTTAAATGATCAGTCTTTAAACAGTGAAAAAGTAGTTGACCACTACGTGTTTTCAAAAGGAGGAGGGTGAGCAGCATGAGGTTCAAAGATGTGTTAGTGCAAGGTTTTTTTTTGGCCAAAAAACCCTATCATAGAGTAGTGCCCGAGTCACCAAAAAAGAAGCAATGCACAAGTAAACTACTAGTCGGTGATTGCAGAATTCTTTTCTTAGTGAAGAAACCTGTTGACCTGGTTCACAACATCCAACCAGGTCAACAGCTCTCTAGAGGGAGTAAGAGTATCACGGTCAAAATCTACAGTCAAGAAATGCCTTCATGAATGAAAACACAGTGTGTTCACCTCTAGATGCAGAACGCTAGTAAGAGCGGGAAGGACTGATCAGACCAAAATCAGTTTGTACCAGAATGAACAGAAGATAAAAATTTGGAGAAAGAAAGAGACAGCTCATAATCCAAAGTACCACATCATCTGTCAAACATGCTGGAGGCAGTGCTTTGGCATCGGCATGAATGGCTGTCAATGGAACATACTGCAAAAGAGTATGGTAAAGAAATGGGAAATTCTTCAATGACCAAGTCGGTTACTTGAACTCAACCCAATACAATAAAGCAGCTTTTCAGAAAATGAAGACAGTAGAAGTCAGAAAGATAAACAAATAAGCAGCAGCTGAAGAACAGCAGTAAAGGCCTGGAAGCTGGAGATCAATACTTCCATCACATCGTGGGTGCTTCATTTCAAATCTATTGTGATGGTACACAGAGAGAAAATAACAAAAGTTGCGTCAATGTTCAAATACTTGTTGACCTAATGGTGCTTCCCTGCTACAGGCCAACAACTGAAGAGTTCTAGTTATAGACTCCAAAAATCTTGGATCAGATTTCTCTGTGTTCTACACATATTGTGTCACAAAAACTGATCCTAGATCAACACTCCTACTTCTGAGCCAGTTTGTAAAAACAGTAATGGTGAAGTTTATTTTATTTTTATAGCTTACAGTAAGTCATAAATCACATCCACAAGTCTGAGTTACCACAAGTCTGTATCACATAAAAACATCCGAAAACTCCACAAGTCAGTTTTGGGATGTATTTATGGAACTATTGTGGACTATTGACTTGCAGTGTCACCTCACAGCACCGGTTCTTAACTGGAAAAGACAAAATGAACATGTCTTGGTTGATTAAACCCGTTTGGACTAAATGGAGAACTATGTAAATGTATTTTTCACTGAATCATCCCTTTAAAAGTTGAAGAAAAAGAGCACAAATTGGTTGCTGCTAGTTTCTCAAACTTTAATAAACTGAATTTAATGTTTAATCTCATATGGATTATGTATTGCCTAACTCAAATTTATATTCATGAAACCCTTTCATTTCTCCATTCCACAATTGCATTCTTAGGCTTGTGTAGCCGTCTCATATACAACACTTCTGCTTTGCAGGACAGAATGCGTCTTAATGGCATCTGAAAGCAACAGGTTTAGTACTTTGGAGTAGGCGGTACACAAACTTAAGCCACCACATCTTTTTGGCCCAAAGACATTGTCTTGCTTGGAATCAGGGGTGTCGTAGTTGGGTGAAAAGTGGGACTAAATTACCAGGGCCCCAAATTGGGGGAGTGAAATTTTATTTTCCTTTAAATATAATTTTAAGATCACAATAAATGTTGTTAACTAATATAAATGCTAATATTTTGGGTAAATGCATCTGTGATAAATTCATTCTAGGTTCTTGAATAACTTGAATATATGTTATGCACAATGTTTTAGCGCCATCTACTGGCCACAAGTGGTAATGGAGTGGCTATTCGGTGAGAGTGCTGTAGTTTCGGTTCAGTGTAAACGAGACTTTGTTGGAGAAGGTGTGTGCTGTGTTGTAAGTAATATTTCGTGTTACATGTAAACTTTAGTTAATTGAATTAAGGAATTAAGTTAGGTTACTGTGAAATTGAGTTTCTTTTGATCCGTGTATAATGCTAATGGCGGCTAGCCACATGCGGGTTAGCCAAAAGAGATGAATGACAAGACGGTATGAGCTAAAAAGCATCTTTATTTCTTTGTT
>JBBPCY010015510.1:0-15214 GCA_037974405.1 Brachyalestes nurse
ATGACTAAAATATTGATACTTTAATATGAGAATCGATTCTAGAACATAAATAACTGGTATTGGAGGAATCGATATTTTGGTATTGGTCCGCACACCACTAACCAGAGCCCATACTATAAAAATTTCTCTGGTAGCAACGATTATACTCAGTTCAACAGAACAGTACTGTGAGTAGGTGTCAATAACTGTCCATTGCTTGCCTTTACTGACGTTTCTTTAAGTGGAAAGTGACATTGTTGGGTATTTTAAAACTAATTTACACTAACTGCTGTTATAATTGGTTATTGTGATCAAAAACGTAATGGTAAAGTGTCCCTGTTTTTGCTGTTGTACAAATACAGTATATCTTTCAGTTTATGTAGCAGATGGATATAAGAAAATATTTTGAAAGACTGAGGGCGGTGCAGGACAGGCATAGGGGAGCTGATGCTGAGGGAGCATGCCTGATGAACACTGGTGGAGGCTTACAGGTAAAGAGATTATTTGTTTTGTTGTTGTTGTTTCTTTTTTCCTCCTAACAAATGGTCAACTGCATTTGATGTTGCCTAAATGTAAGGCTGAGTACATAAGCATACAGACAAAAATATATTTTAACAACAGTCATACACATACATGCACATACTGGCCTACTAAACAATGATCTGTAAAATAATAATTAATTTACTTACATAATGTAAGCCCCTTCCCAAAACACATCTGAAAAGTTAGGAAATTAACCACAGGATCTTTACTAGGCAATGTTTATTTTTACTTTGTGAAGGGTGAGGCAGAAGGAGAGACTGAAGAAGAAAAAGATCAGTCAAGCTGTTCAAGTCAGAGAGAGCAAGGGAATCTAGAGTCAGAGCATATGGAGCAAAATGATCTAGAGAGAGAGGGCGTTGATCCAGAGACAGAAGGAGAACAAACAGGCCAAGAGAAGGAAAATAACAGCTGCAGCAATTCCTCTCAATATGGCTTTAAATGTGATATACTTGTTTAAATGATAGTGTTGATAGTTTCTGGTTAGTTTCTAGATTAGTTTTAGTATACTGGCTTTTTCTCTTTTTGTTCTCAATTGTAAGGTGTAATGTATCCTAATTTGGGGGAATAAATCTTTGAGAAATATTCATGCTTCTTTTGTTCTGTCAGATTTCACTAGGAACTAAACTACCAGTGAATAAACTAATGATTGTACCACAGCATTGTGTTATCTTCTGTTCAATGTTGAATGTCTTCAGCTGCATGCAGAAATGGTTCATCAGTAGGCAGCGATGAAAAACTTTATTTGGAAAGACACCAAGCATGAAGAAAGACGAGTTGTGAAACAACATATTTAGATGTGTTTCACATTTAATATTATTAAATGCATTGTTAGATATGTTCAGCCCTCTATACGCACAAATTCCTTCCTACAACCTGGGGGCTAAGCCCCCCTTGTCTTTCAATCCTAGTGACGTCCCTGCTTAGTGTTCTCCAGGACACAAGTAATGTTCTACAGTACAGAACCGATGTTCTATTAGACATCTACTGGACTTAGTCTTCAACTGGAACCACCTCAGCCTCCCATTGGTCGGCCTAAATTCCACACAGATTTCTATTGGACGGGCTCTGAATTCTACTGAGAGTCCTACTGGTCCAGAGGTTCGAGTGGGCGGAGTCTCTCTCAGTCCCCGCCCCCCGGCTCGCGATGAAGAAGCAGCTGCTCCGCGAGACCACAGCTGCTTTTTTCTCCAGGACCATCCAGAGACGGAAACGGAAATAAGGAGACTGTCTCAACTATCTCTGGTCCCGTATTCGGAGGGGAGGACGTAATAAAAGAGTCAACGAGAAGAAACAAGGGACACGGCGGACAAAAGACTATTGGTCGAATCTGGATTTTGACTGTGTTTGTGTGGAGGGAGAGGAGGGCCACTGGGTGAGTGCTGCTGCAGGCTGCGTTTAGAACACCATACTAAAGATTTTGGAATTTCTCCGTTCCACCTTAAATGGTGCAGCAGTTGCATGCAGGCGCCGTATCTTGTCATTTGCTTCCATCTTAATGCTCATCTTAATGACTTATTTGTCTTTTATATATAACATAAAAAGCCAATGCGTTCGTTAAAGTGTATATGTGCATAAAACCTCAAATAAGACCTAAACATCCCTCATCCAGCTCATTTGTGATGGAAATTTAATATATATAACGTTATGTGTGTGTGTGTCTGCCAATCTGGCAGGTCCCCAAGAGGACAGTGTCCAATCTGTCTAATGTGTGATCTGTCCTTATGGGGGTGGTGGGAGGGTGCTAGGGGAGGGTTGGGGGGTTGGATGGGTTTGGATGAAAGAAAGCTAATTTGAGATTGCCCATTAATTTTGATTGCCCAGGTGTGCAGAGAAAAAGAGAGAGATACAGAGATAGATTGCAGTGCAGCCTCTGCCATGGAGGCCATCGCCAAGTACGACTTCAACGCTACCGCAGATGACGAGCTGAGTTTCAGGCGAGGGGAGATGCTTAAGGTAGGTGATACGTGTTTCTCGTAAACTTTCGAGCCCAGCCTGCGAGGAGAAGCTGTTGCTGGTTTACCAGGGGGGCGTTTTAAAGGGCCCCAGTCATGGAAAATCAAGTTTGTAAACACTTATGGTTCCAAAATGATTCCTCCAGTCCATACAGTCCATTAATTTTTTAAAAGTGGCATATTTGAATATTCAGCCTAGAGCAGTTTAGTCCCAGAAGTTTACTTATACAGTAACTGAATACAGTAACACAAATGTCCTGTTTAATTCTAAGTGATAGGTTAGAAAATGAGCGTGTAAAAATGCATGTGCATATTCAGCCTACAGCAATTTAGCCCCGCCTATCCATGCCATAGTTAAAATGAGTATTTTACTATCAGACCAAAGATCATTTACAAATATAGTGATGAAAAAAGCCTGTTTCATTTAAAGAGAAAGTGGCTGTGTAAAAATGGAACTGTTTTTTGTACATTTTTTTCATTAGTCAGTATTACAATACAACAATAGGAATTATTACACTATAGTAATAATATAAAACACAATAATAGTGTAGAATATAGGAGCACCTCTTATTACTAAGCCATATTATAAAGTATTAGTATTTTTATTACTGAGTTATAAAAGTGCACAAACTGACTTGCTTGTGGGCATTAAGGGGTAAATTAATATTGCATATGCGGGACTGGAAATGCACATTACAGCCCGAAGATGCTTCCATTGCTCTAGGTCATATTCCTGACGTTGATAGTTGCTCCTAAACGAGCTTTAATGCCATCTACAGAATCCCCATCTGTTTAATTAGCTTTTAATGAAAAGCCCCCGTTGTTTTGGCTCAGTCAGACTGCAGGAGTGTGTGTGACGGTAGGCTGGAAGTGTGTGTGCCCTGCACTCTTTGTCTGGAATGCCCAGCATCAGTAACTGATCAAGTGGCTACGCTGCCCGACACAGACTGGGCCAAAGCTGCACTCTGTGTCTGGGACGCTCAGCAGCACCACAAGTGTATTCCTCCACCAGTCGCAGCCTCGGCCCTGTCTGTGTCAGGCATCGTAACCATTTGATCAGTATCTGATGTGATCTGTAGCATGAGATGTGTCTATAACTGATCGAATGGTTATGTGACCTGACACAGGTAGGGCTGAGCCTGCGCCCTTTTATGGGATGCCTGGCAGCACCACAGCACATTCCTCCGCCTCAGCTGTGTCTGTGTCAGGTGGCTTAACCACTTGGTCAGTAACTGACAGACCTCACATTGAAGGTCATATTAGATACTGATCAAACATCTATGCTGCCTGACACAGATTTGCCCGAGGCTGTACTCTTTGTCTGGAACGCGCAGTGCCACCACAGCATATTCCTCCATGGGGCACAGACTCAACCTTGTCTGTGTCAGGCGGCACAACCATTCGATCGTTTGTATCTGATATGATCTCCAGTGTAAGCTAAATTCACACACACATACACACACACACACATACACACACACACATACACAGAATTGTCCAAAATATATATTATTTGTTATGTTAACCCTTATTATAATTTAGAGTGTTTTATTAAACACTGGCATTTTAGAGACACAAGGTTTTGTTTCAACAGCAATGATGAGATATTCAGCTGTATAATATAATCTCTTTAATATATTGATCATGTTTATGACACACAGGCTATGCAGATGAGACCTAAATATTTTCCCTGTGTGTGTGTGTGTGCTTGTTTTGAGAGGATAGTCTGTATGTTCTGTGTCCATCTTTAAATACCTTGAGATGATCATTACTGTAGAATCATATTGAGCTGATTGTATGATTGTTTGTCCAGGCAAGCGAAGGTTGTTTTGAGGCTCCGGTTTGCTGGTAAAGCTTTTAAGCTTGTGGTTTTCTCGGCCATGATCCAACTTGAGTGTTGCTCAAGCAGCCCTGCAGTTCTGTGGTTACCAAATCCACCTCCCTAACACCCCCCCAAACCCCGCCTTGTTTGGCTGGGGCTCCCCAGGCTGCAGTGAGGGGCTTCAGGAACGCCTGCCATTCTCTTAATTGAATTTAGACCACGGAGAACGTACTGCTATTCATGGCCTCCAATACCTCTCTCTCCCTCTCTCTCTCTCTCTCTCTCTCTCTTTGTCTCTCTCTCTCTGTCTCTCTTTCTCTCCCTCTCTCTCTTTGTCTCTCACCCTTTCTCCCTCTTGCTCTCTCGCTCTCTCTCTCCCCTCTCTCTTCCTGTCTCTCTGTCTGTCCTCCTTTCCCTCAGTCTCTCCCTCGTTCCCCCAAACTGCTGAGCTTCAAAGCATTTTGCCACCCGCCTCGATGTTCCAGTCCACTTTTAATCTTATAGAACTCTCCTCGCTCGCCCAGCGCCAGCCAGAATTTCATCAGCCGCTTTTATTGTGAATAGGACCCGATTCTTCCCCTCCTCCGCTGCTGCTTTTTCTGAATTTGGGCACCGAAATCAAAGCGCTTGTTCCTCTGCATCACACTCAGAGTTAAATCTGTGATGAGCGTGTGTATCTGTCATCACTCTGAAACCTGAAACCTGTTGTTTTAGAAAAGAATATGTGATAAAGTGTTTCCAGATAGTGGTCCTCCCTCTACCCCCATCACTCAGTATACAGTAATCTCTCACTTTTCGCGGGGGTTACGTTCCAAAAGCAC
Organism: Brachyalestes nurse; assembly: GCA_037974405.1. Taxonomy (NCBI): domain Eukaryota; kingdom Metazoa; phylum Chordata; class Actinopteri; order Characiformes; family Alestidae; genus Brachyalestes; species Brachyalestes nurse. Next base: position 5,118 of record JBBPCY010015510.1, read on the forward strand.
CCGCATGTAGTGGAAAACCCACGTTCTTGTGTTTTGGTAAAAAAAAAATTGTATAGTGTAAACCCTAAATATGCCCCCAAACATGCTCCCAGAACACTTTAATTTCATTTTAAACTCAGTTTAATGCATTTCCCCTAAAGAAAATGTAAAGGTAAACCCGTATTTACCTCTTTTCAAGGTAAACCCGTCTTTTAATTTAAATTCCCCGCCAAGATTGGGACACCCGGTTTTCAGGGAATAAAACCTGATCTACTCGGGCTAAAAGTACAAATGAGGGCTTGTTGGAAAGGCCTCCTGGAGATCTACCGAACTGTGGAGTTTGTGGAGTTTGAAGTGTCTGAGTGCTTTCCACGCCGAGATATGGAACTCGGAAGGTCACGGGACAAAAGTATTGCGACACCACGGCGAGGTGAACGGGTCCCCTTGTGTGAAAACATCCAGAAAAAAATATATTATTGCCACAAAAAAGCAAAAAAGGTTATTTGCAGTTTCCGTGTTATTGTGGGGATTTCCGTGTTTTTTTGGAGATCCGAGTTTGGTTCTCTAAAAAAAACGGCGTGTGACCGAATCTGTGACTCCTGATCCGCGTAAATTACTGTAATTGCCTTGTCTCTATGGGTGGCTAGGGTGGTCCTCCATCTTCCCCATTACTCAGTATAACTGTCCTCTCTCTCTCTGGGTGGATAGGGTGGTCCTTCCTCTCCCCATCACTCAGTATAACTGTCCTCTCTCTCTCTGGGTAGGTGTCTAAGTGTTTATGTCTCTGCGTTTTATTTGTACTTGAAAAATGTTTAATATCAGCATCAGACTTTGATCAGACGGCTGTTCTAGGCGGTTGTCAACTGTTAGGTGTTGTCTTTGTAGAACTGCTGTAGAACTTCTCGCAGGTTCTAGAAGGAAAGGGTCCATTTTGGGTGAAAGCACCCACCCGAGGACGGGCATCCCGAAGCTGCTGGATTTGATTATTCTAAAAATGAAAAGCCGATCTGTGGAGGGGCTAAAATTATCCTCTGAAAGAGAAGAATTAGAAACTGGAGCTTTGAGAACCGACAGAAACCAGTAATAACATCAGTAAGAGCTCTTTATGTTCTCTAGCTCACCACATAAACGACTCTACATCACAGACAGGCTTTTTTCCACTGTCTGAGAGATGCCGTGTTCTTTCTGTCCTGCTCAAGGAGAGTTTGTACTTTGAGAGAAATGTAGCTTCACGATACAGACAAAAAACATCTATACTGTGATGTCACTGTTATGTATTATGACTTTCAAGATGTTAAAGAACCCATATCAATACTTTACAGTAATTAAAAAGGCCCCCGATGTGTTATTGTCATACTGCCCTACGCTGTACTGAAAGCATTATGCAAATGAGCCCTCTGACCAATCATTTTGTTTTATTGTGTGCTCTGCTGGTCCTGCCCCTCCCCACATCGCGCTCTCTCTCTGGGTGGGTAGGGTAGTCCTCCCCCAAATCACTCAGTATAACTGTCCTCTCTCTCTCTCTCTCTCTCTCTCTCTCAAAGTAATAGGAATCCTGGAAGGTTTTTAGTCACATGATGGTTGTGTCAATCTGTATTGTACATATAACGTGTTTCGTCCAAACTGTGCAGTTCTGTTTATTATAGAGAGAGGGGGAGAGGCACAGTTAGAGAGACAGGGTGAGAGAGAAAGTCAAAGTGAGGCATGTTAGAGATAGAGAGTTAAGGAATGAGGGAGAGAGAATGAGAGAGAGGGCTTGAATAAAGGGAAAGAGAGAGAGGGTTAAAGAGAGGGAAAGTGAGAGAGGGAAAAAGGCATATTTAGAGAGAGAGAGAGAGGGCAGGAAGTTGGGGGTTGCAGGGAGTGGGTAATGTTTATGCTTCTCTCAGCTCTGTGGTGAAAACTGCAGAAGAAAACTAGCAGCTCCTAATCCTCTGTGTGTGTGTGTGTGCATGTGTGTGTGTGCACAGCTTCTTGACACATAGCCCAGAACGTCAGACGCCTCTTGGACTCTGGTCTTCACTCTCAGGTTTTGACTTACACTGAACATGGAGCTCGATTGATGTCTTATTAGTCTGTTCATTATGAAATGTAATGAACAGTGTAAAGAGCACCTGACACGCAACACTGTGCAAAAGTCTTGAGCCACCCTCATACTTATTTTGCTTCCAAAGAACCAAACTTCCTTGTATTTTTAATGTAGTCCTGAGTATCAGTTCTCCAGGCTTTCTGAAGGACTTTCAAAGACTCAAAGAGTAATGTTTTTAGATTGTTTAGATTGTTAAGTCACACAGTGCCCGGGGAGCAGTGTGTGGGGACGGTACCTTGTCCAAGGGGACCTCAGAGGTGTCACTAGCAGTAGCAGGATTTGAACACACTAATATATATGCCCTAATATATCTATAGTCTCTGAACCTGAGCAGTTTCAAAGGAATGTTTTTTGTTTTTTAAGCTACACAGTGACCCATGTATGAATCATTCAACCAGAACAAAGCACATCTAATTTAAGGCCTGAACCAGTGCAGATGATTCCAGATGATCAGGTGGTGATCAGTATACTGGTGGTGCTGTGTGCTGAGTGGTTGGAACACTTTTATCTAGACACCTTGAAGCCTGTTGCAGTAAAACGTGTTCCCATTTCTTTCATTTAATCTACTTAATATGCCAAAGATAAGACAGTTTGACAGGAGTAAAATAGTATTTTTGCAACATGAATTAAAGCAAAATATAAAGAAATGAGGGGGTCTCATGACTGTTGCACAGTATTGTACTTCCTCCCCAGATGTTGAGGGTATGGAGAGACCACACGTGTAGTACTGTGCGGGTTCCCCCTTCCTTCGGAAATACTTCTGAGACTAAAGCATTTGGCTCTGAGTTCCAGTCTTTGCTAATTATAATGCTAATTATCGCATCTTGCCTCCTCTCTGGAGGCCTGGTGAGGATGGTCCTCCCCTGGGAGCAGCTTTGAACATTTTACCGAAGGAGCCTCCCTTCCACAAGTCTCTCGTGATTTTTCCGGGATGTGCTGTTTTCTAGCCCTCTGGGAGCAGAGGGGATTAGTGAACGGGTTGATTTGTTAAGTTGTTGCATGCCCCACTTTCCCAAGGCCTTCTGGGAATTGGAGTTTCCTACATCAAAAGCTGCTGCATAGCCTTCAGCCGAGCTTCTTCTGCGATGTGGCATTTTCCTTTCCTTTTCATGTCACACTGAAAAGGGTTTCTGTCTACTGCTTTGTGTTTTGACTTGCAAAGCAGATTTGTACACCTCAGCCGGGTATATTTTTAGACTCGGGACCAGCTTGTCTCACTCCGCTGGAGGTGCCTCTGGCGTGCTACACAATTCGGCGCAAGAACCTGGGGAATATAGGAGCTTCAGCACCAGAGTTTGTGGTACTAAACTGTTGCTGATTCCTGATTGGTCAGTACTGAAATCTGGAGACTCTCCTGGGCAAACGGTGCTGCTATGGGTGTTATCGTTAACTTCACCAATATTGTTCAGGTTCCACCTTGAGTACAAATCTGTCCTTTCTTCAGATGTTTTAAGCCTTTGTCCTCCACTCTGTAGTCATTTGGAAGTTCAGAGCATGTGTCTCTCTCTCTCTCTCACACACACACAAACACAGGAGGAAGATTAAAGCAACAGTTCACCAAAATGTCCCCTTTTCTCCTTGCATGGACAGTTGTGATACATCCTAAGTGATGCCTTTTTTTCTAGGCCGCTCAGCTCACTCATCTAAGAACTGACCACCTCTGATGACTCATCAGCAGAATCAGAGTCCTTTGCTGCTCTTTAAAACTCTTTGTAGAAGAACTTGCAGAAGACAGTGAGGAGTGTCGACACTCAGGAGTGTCGAGAAACTTTAGAGGTTCTCAGAAAGTTTTGTTGCTGCGTCTGCCTCACCGACCACAGTGCTTAGGAGTTACTGTTTAGGCTGAGGCAAGCCAAAGGATATCATAAGAGTAATAAGATTTTCAAGAACATACTTTTGTTTTCAAGAACAGGACTTGTCTCCAGAGCTGGAAGGCGGTAGAACAAGCCGTTCATTAGAAGAAGGGTCAGGACAGGATGAGGCAAGTCTGAGGGGATTGGGAAGGCTTGAAGCATTTAAAGTCCAGGTCAGATTATAAGGCAGACGTAGAGGTTGGCGAAGTGAAGAAAGATCGAGATTGATTGGAGGGGTACTCAAATGTTGGTGGCTGAATGGAAAGGTCCTGAAAGGTTGGTGGTTTTTGCCGGATTGGAGTTGTTGAGCACACAGCAGTAGGACCAGGTTGAAGATGTAGATTGGGAAGATTAGGTTGGTAGGTTCTATCTGAAGATGTAGCTTGGGGCAGATTGGAGGTGTATCTCCTAGATAGATAGGTAGGTTGAGGCAGATTAGAATAGCGGTACCAGGTTGGAGGGGTAGGTTTGTGCATATTGGATGCATTGGACTAGTTTGGAACCTTAAAGGAAGGAAGCAGATGATGGGTAGGCAAGGGTTTGGCAGACGTGGAGAGTGGGGAAGGTTTGACAGGTTTTAAGGGCTAGCAGTGGACAGGATGTGTAGGTTTGCATAAATTGGAAGAATTTGGAAGGGTACCAGAGAGTTGGATATGATACTTGATACTTGCAAGAAAATGGCATTTGCAAGAAATGGCAAGAAATACGTGCAAGAAATGGCAGATTAGAGTGGTGGGACCAGGTTGGAGGAGTAGGTCCTACTAGAGTGGAGGTTAGTTAGGGTGCCATTAGTTTGGAGGTGTAGGAAAGGGTTTGGCAGATATGAAGGGTAGGGTAAGGTTGGCGAGGTAGGTTTGGTCAGACAGATTTTAGAACTGGAAGTAAATAGATTTAAATAAATTGGAAGAATTTGGATGGAGTATCCAAATTCGCTGATGACTTTTAGGTTACATTGGATCAGATTGGAGGCGTAACTCCAAGCTAGATGGGTGGGTTGTGACAAATTACAGTGCTGGGACCGGACTGGAGGAGTAGGTTGGACCGGAGTGAAATTTTGAGAGCAACTTGGAGGGAGTGGCATGAATTTGGGGCTGTAAAGGAAGATTAGAGCTGTGGGGAATGGTTTGGTAGATGTAAAAGGTAGGGTCAGGTTGCAGAAATATGGTTTGTTGGGCAGATTTAGAGCTAGAACTGAATAGGTTTAAATAGATTGCAAGAGTTTGGATCTGAGAGAATCTCAGTTGAGAAACGCTTAACTTGATGAGATACATTCAGCAGGACTGTGATCTCATATTCATCATCACTGGAGTAATTACGCAACACCTGGAGCTAGTCTTACTGCCAGGGAGCTGTAGATATTCAGCAGAGAAACTCCATGTTTTCCCCAGAGGGAAACTAAAGAACATGCAGCACTTTGTCATGGTTGTGGTGTAATAGGAGTTGAGACTTAGTCGTACTGTCTTGTCAGGTGATGTTCACATCTGCTGGACAGATTCTGTTGAGTACAGTCTTCTCAACCTCATCCTGGTTAAAGTGCTCCTGGAATCCTGTGTTTAATTGATCTTTAGATCTTCAGAGTGGTTTCTTTTAATAGTGTTCTCTGGTTTGAAGTCCGGTGTATGAAGGCTCTGTTTTGGGAGATTTCGGCTTCTGTAAAGTTATTATTATGTAATTTGGCATGAAGCACGTTTTCCTTTCCAGTGTTTCTTATTGATTTACTTGCCTAATTTTTCAATGTGTCAGAACCACTTCCCATCTCCTTAATCCTGAAAATCCTGTTTAAGCCAGTAAAATTACATCAAAACTACCCACTCTCTCTCCCCCTCTTTCTCTCTTTCTCCCCTCTTTCTCTCGCTCTGTATTTCTGTCTACCCCTCATTCCTGTTCTAATGACCTATTTTTGAGCTGGGTTTTTGGTGTGTCTCCAGGTGAACACTTTAATTTATTTTCTTATAAAGACTTTTTACAGGTGTGTGTGTGTGTGTGTGTGTGTGTGTGTGTGTGTGTGTGTGTGGGTGGGTGATATGGTTTTCTTTGCTATGTGTGTGGAGGTTTTTCTCTCTTACTCGCTATATCTCTCTCTCTCTCTTTCTTTCTGCCTTCTCCCTCTCTTCTCTCTCGCTCTTTCTTCCCCTCACTCTCTCTGTATCTGTCTCTCTCTCTCTGTCTCTTACTTTTTCTTTTTTCTCTTCTCTTGTTCTCTCTCTCTCTCTGTTCTGACCTATTTTTGAGGGGTTTTTGGTGTCTCTTGGTGAACACTTCAGTTATTTTCTCAGACTTTTTATAGGTGACTTTTTATCTTTGTTCTCCTTTACTGTACCTGCAGAATTCTTTCTCTTTTCTCTCTCTCTCTCTCTCTCTCTCTCTCTCTCTCTCTCTCTTTCCCTCACTCTCATTCTTTATCTTTCCCTCTCTATCTGTCTTTGTCGCCTCCTGTTTAACTCTGCCCCCCTCTTACTCTCTCTTTCTTCTCTCTCTCTGTTCTAATGACCTATTTTTGAGGGTTTTTTGATGTCTCTTGGCGAACACTTTCATTTATTTTCTCAGAAATACTTTTTTTGCAGGTGACAGATGTGTGTGTGTGTGTGTGTGTGTGTGTTTGAGAGAGAGAGACATAGTATCATTGTTCTCCTTTACCTGCCTGCAGAATTCTCTCTTTCTCTCCTCTTTTTTTCTCTGTCTCTTCCTGTCTCTCTCTCTCTCTCTCCTCCTCTCCCTCTCTCTGTCTCTCTCTGCAGATGAAATTGGGGCAGATTTTTCTCTCCTCCCACACAGAACCCTCTCACTGTGACAAATCCAGGGGAAAAATATGCTTATGCTAATTTGGGACACCATATGGCTTCATTTCCTACTGGACGCTGTGCTCACAGAACAGTGTTGCTGTTTAAACACACACAGTCTATTTTAACGTGTTTTCATCTACATTTCTCATTCAAAAATTTCAGCTTGAAACACTTTGTTGAGCTGTACCTGTCTTGATTTCCCCCTCATTATTTTGCTTCTAAAGATATTGATTCATTTATTTTTTTAATATGGCCTTAAGGAACAGTTCTGCAGGTTTCCTGAAGGACTTTCAAAGACTCCTTTTCAGTCCGGTCCCTGAAGCTACTTATGAATCATTCAAGCAGAACAAAGCACATCTTATTTAAGGCCTAAACCAGTGAAGAAACAGGTGCAGATGATTCCAGATGATCACGCGGTGATCAGTATACTGGTGGTGCTGAATGCTGAGTGGCTGGAACTCCTTTATTTAGGCACCTTGTATCTTTAGTCACTTTGCAGACTGTTGCAGTAAAACATTTGTTCTCATTTCTTTTATTTAATCTCCTCAATATGTCAAAGATAAGACAGTTTGACAGGCAGAAAATAGTGTTTTTTCACCAACAGGGAAGTGTGAATGTGTGGCTCAAATGTATTTCCTCTATCTGTGCTTAGATCTACTTGTAATATATTCGTAATTAATCACCAAAAACAGTTCTAATACATTTCGACAGCATGAAGCAGAATTAAACAGACTGTTTCTGTGCCTTTAAGACTGAGATATGCAAATGAGCTCTTTTTGTGACTGATATATGTGATACATCTGACCAGAGCTCATTTACATATATCAGTCCCTACTAAAGCACATCTTCAGCTTGAATGGGCGGTGCTAGGCTGATTAAGTAGGGGGATATGTAAATGAACTGGGTTTTGTGACATCATGCAAGCAGTGAAAGCTGTTTTTGCAGCTTCATTTGCATATGCGGACTGGAGAGTGATATTTTGAAACCATGTTTATGTGCTACATAACTACTTTCAGTATTTAAAACGGTGGAAAAAGTCATTTTTTTTCTTTAAAATATGGCTTCTAAATATAAAATAGCTAGTTATATGAATTTTTGACTTTTTAAAACGTGCAGTGCCCACTGCTCTGGTTCTGAGTTTGTTTATAATAAAGCTTTGTGTGTGAAGCGAGTGATTAATGTGTTTGGATTCTGTGCTGAGGAACCAGAGGAGCAGCGAGAACGTTCCGGGACAAAACTTCACACTGTGTACTCACGTTCACTCTGTCAGTTTTTCTCATGCTGCTAAACATCTAAAAGTTCAGTAAAGGAACATAGTATAATAGAACAAAGGGACATGCCACAATAGAACAAAGGGACATACTGAAAAAGAACAACTGAACATACTAATATGGGCAAAGGGACATGCTAAAATGGAACAAAACGACACTGAAAAAAGACATGCTAAAAGTAGACAAAGGGACATGCTAAAATGGAACATAAGGACATGCTAAAAGTAGACAAAGGCAAAAAAAACCATTATTATGAATATTATGACTAGTATTTTCTATGGCTGTTTTTCATTTTCCTGCATATTATTTTCTGTTATTTAAGGTCATCTCAGTGATTTTTTTTTACAATTACAATTCATTTTTAATTCTCCTTATTCCTTAGAACTGGATTTCACAATTAAGGTACTGCAGGCGGGCTACAAGAATTCGTTCACAAAAAATAAATCATTTTTCATGTTCAATTTTTGTAATTCAGTTTGAAATTACCATAAAATATTTACAAAGAATATGCTAATAAATAGACCATTATATAGACTATTACATAAAAGTAGACTGTAAATTAAAAAACTGACTAATAAAACAAAGCCAATTTTAATGACATGTTACTATTCTTCATTTGCCTAACATTTTCATACTAATAAATGGAAATGTCAAAATTGATGATCAGCATTGTGATTAAAGGTCAGGGTGGGCTGCAGTGTTTTTTTTTTGTTTAGGAACAGCTGCCTATGAAATAAGCATGGTAATTTGTTGTTGGTGCTGTGCTTTTAAGCTTTGTTATGACTGGCTGTTCTCTATTGCACTTTGTTCAAAAAGGAGTCTGGGGCTCCTTTAACTTCAGCGTGGTGGATAGGCCTAGACCAGTGTAGGCTGGACAGGCAGATATAGGCAAATTGTATGTTTTTTTTTGACATCACAAAAACAGTGAATTCAAAATGAGGTGTTTTTGGACGTGAATATAAGAATAAATGGCACAGTTTAAAAATGTATCAGTTTTTATTTGCTACATCAACCTGTTTTTTAAAAAAGAACATTTGAAAATCCCTAAATTGGGTCCTTTAATGTGCACAAATAATGTATTTTAGAAAAAAAGTGGAGGAATAATTACTGAAGTGTTAAAAATTAATTAATAAAGTAAGACTATGCTGTTCTGTCAGCTTCTTGTTTCTATGCAGTACTATGTGCTCTCAGCACAGTATATTCATTACAATAACAGTAACACACAGTTGTGTCCTCTCTACCAGGTTTGAGCACAGGTGACCTCTCTGACCCTCTGATGACTGGGTCGGGTTTTGGGCCTGTCCCCACTTTATCCTGGGCCGGTCCCCCTTTGTCTTGGGATGGTACCTGCTTTGACCTGGGCCAGTACATACTTTGTCTTGGGCTGGTACCTGATTTGACCTGGACTGGTTCCCACTTTGTCCTGGGTGAATCCCCACTTTGTCTTGGGCCGGTCCCCACTTTGTCTTGGGCTGGTACCTGATTTGACCTGGACCAGTTCCCACTTTGTCCTGGGTGAATCCCCACTTTGTCTTGGGCCTGTCCCCACTTTGTCTTGGGCTGGTACCTGCTTTGACCTGGGCCGGTCGCCACTTCGGGTTTTTCAGCGCGTCTCTTGGCTGGGTGGAGGGAGGCGTGTATATACAGGATGTTGTGTGAGCGTGTGTGTGTGTGTTCGGGCTGAAATGAGGGATATTTCCTGTGTGTTATTTATAGAACAGATCCTTTGGTTTCAGTGCAGCGGCCAACCCTGCCGCGGGTGAGGGGCTAAACTACTGGCCCTCTCACAGGCCCCAGTGTAAACACACACACTTTAACACAGACTACTGTAACATAATACATTAATTTTTTCATACACTTTAATTTTCATATCAGGATATAAACTGGCTCAGTTTACAGTAAACAATAAATCCTTTATTCAATTGTTGCAGTAATTTTATTGTATACTGCATGTTTTTCTAAACACATCTATAGATAAAACACAATTTCTATTACCCTTTCCTAGCCACTCTTTATCCTCTAGAATTGAAAAGATTTCACATTGAACACAGATATACACACACACACACACACACACACACACACACACACACACACACACACACACACACACACACACACA
>JBBPCY010015520.1:0-15212 GCA_037974405.1 Brachyalestes nurse
AGAGAGAGAGAGAGAGAGAGAGAGGGAGAGAGAGAGAGAGAGAGAGAGAGAGAGAGAGAGAGAGAGAGAGAGAGAGATACAGAGAGAGAGAGAGAAATTAACAATGTATGTTTCTGTCAGAGATGAATAAGTAGGTAGTTAAGGAGCACTCAGAGACCACTCTGAAAGAAGGATGGGAAAAGTGGGGTGGAACAAACAGAAGTGGTCAGAAGCTTAGGATAGAAGAAGCGACTGCTTCTACTCTTCACATGGCTATGAGGAGTTTATTGTATTCAGCCATGAGGGTATTAGGTCCTGATGCTGCATTAGTTCTAGATCACAAACACCACTCCAACTTCTCCCAAAGGTAACTCATGATTCAGTTCAATACATTCACCATATAGACAACAAAGGAAGACTGAAAACAACTCAATATTCTCACAATCAGAATCGGGGGGGGTGGGGTCATGAATGTGCTGGACTGGGCATTTGACTGGCTGATCAAACAACACAGTTACATCATATATCATAACTAAAAGAATACTTATTCTCCACAATGCATATCGTCACATTTTTGGATTGAGATTTCAAGATATTTTGATGCATTGTTACACCCCTACCCACAGAGGGCTCTCCATCACTCCAGAGAACGCAACTGTACTATTCCACAGCCCAGTGCTTTTAATAGTCTACTAGTCAGGATCTAGTCAACTGGGAAGAACATAGTGAAGTGTGGACTGTGATTGACAGTCAAGACGGATGATTTAAAGGTCAAAAGAAGAAAAAGCTTTAAGATTCATTATGTGTATTATGTAGTCTTAAAAAAAACACAAAAAATATTTAAAAATCTGCTGCGTTTATTACCCTCATTAATGTGAGAATAGTTTGTCTGGGCATATTTGAACTTGAGAGCATCAAAAAAATAATAATTCATGTGAGTGCTTTTCAGGCCTCAACACATTCCTTGCTGTAACACCTATTGTTTCTAACAGAGCACTACAGTCTCAGAATAAAGCAGTGAATTGAAGCTGCTGTACCATCCTGCTGATATGGTGTTACCTCTTAATTGGACAGCATGCTGGCTACACTTACAACAGTCACTAAGCCAAGGAAGCCTATACTCAAGCTGCTTGTACTAAAGTCAACCTAAAAAAAATCAAAAGGAGGACATGCCCCCTCCTGGACAACAGGCCCAGACCTGTGGTTTAGGTTTATGACGAGTCAAGATCACTCCTCCTACACCATTACTTCCTTTTTATAGCTCACGGTCAATCATAAGCCACAACCTCACCCACAAGTCTGCACCACCTTAATAAATTGCTGAATGCTGGTTAAACGGGCGCCTTGAAGTTTTGGGGATTTGGGTGACTACTGATTTCTAGTGTTAGCGACATTATCCTCGCAGCTCCAGTTCTAACCTACAAAACCACAGTAGTCTGGACTCCAAACATGTCACGGCTGATTTTCTGGGGTAAGTGTGGGGAAAAATGTGCAAATCTGTATTGTTTGCCATCATACCATATTAGATCATTAAAACACACAAACATTTTACACTGACTTTGAACATAAAAGGCTAATAAGAGACATTACTTGTGTGTCATTCTGAAACAAATATTTGATATGAAGACTGTATGTGGTTGCACTTTACGTGACTTACCTCATCAGATTCAGATAGAAATTCCTGCATGATGTCACTCTCACCAATCACTCGCACAGAGCACACTGTATAAAGTGACAGAAACAGAGAATGAAAAGGGTAAAATGACTCTCTCAGTCTCTGTATGAACAATCTTTGGCCCCCTTTTTGCTCTGAATCGGCACAAGATGAGCGTTCCCTAACACACACAAGTTTTCAAAACAAAATCAAAACTTGGAAATTAGTCATGTGGTTCGGGGACAGTCCAATATAAAACTCACTGTCTGGAACAAGCGGCTGAATTGAAAGTGACCCCTGATGATGAGGTCAGATGTATTAGATGGCAATGTGGAACTGCAATATGATCACCTCATCTAAAATATTTACAAAGTGAAACTGGTTTTGGATGTTGTCAATATATTTTTAAAGCTAGTTTTAATCTCTACCTAAAGTTTTACCAACACTGTGAAGCTTCAAAAATGGCAAGATTATGCCGTGTCTAGTTCCACCAGCGAGGAACATCACAAAGTTGCCACCAACTCTGGGGGGGCGAAAGCCAACAGGCCACCTCTGGGTCACTTAAAGCACCAGCATATCTTTTCAAACTGCCACTGAAGGGCTCAGCACTTTTGAAGGAACAGTCAGAGTGTGGGCAGGCGAGACACCCGACCCGACCAGAGAGGGCAAAGTCAACGGCAGCATCACCTGATGTCAACGAAAAATCTCCTGATAATATAAAATAATGGTTAATTGCAACATTTTGGACCAGTGTTGCAACTGTGACCTACATGATGTAAATCAAGGTAAAATACTGTTATTCTGGTGCTCGAGTTTTATTACTGTGGACACTAAGAAAATAACAGCCAATAATATTTTCTGGCTTGAGCATAAGATGCCAGACCACCAGTTAGTTTTAATTGTGTCGTTCTTTTTGTGGGTAACTTGGGGTTTGGTTGCTTTTCTCTTCAAAAGGCAGCTAAAAAGTACAGTTTTCTACTTAAAAAATTGTGTTGTTATTTAAAAAAAAACATAACATTTGTACAAAAGACTCAGTTATGAATAATTGTAGTTTTGAAAACTGTACTCTTTTAAATTGCTATTTTGACAGTTGGCTTTAAGTCAGTCCTTAGATCTGGGCTTCTCAACGTTTTGCATGTTGTGGTCCTCAAAAATGATTAAGTTCAGCCTTCAAGAAGATCTGAAGAAGATTTCATTTTGCTGAATCATTCAACATGCCAATATGTTTTTGATGTTTTACTTTTGTTAAGTTTAAAACTAATTGTCAACATTTTTAAAACGTCGTTAGCGGAGGAAAAAAAAAAAAGGATTTTCACCCCCTGGCATTGCACTCAGACAGCTGTGCCCTCCAGGAGCCCTGACAGCAAACTTTAAGTCTTGCTAATAATGTTTCATTTTTGGCTCTTTTTAACCCAACAAAAGTAAAGCTAATGTAAGAGGTTAGAATTTTCTCTGCTTGAGAATGCACCCTGAACACTGCTTAGCGATTTTACTTGGACAATAACCACACCTAAAGAAGCAGTGTACTGAGTTTACTACACATTACACCGGGCTTTGAAAGGGCCCAGAAATGTGTAAAGCTGTGTGGAAATTTTCAAAACATGCCATTCACTCCCCAGTCCAGGAGGTCCATACATGGAAATTATGCTGCGGTTTTGAATTCACTGCTATGAAGTCACATGAAACCGACACAATTCCATATTCACATATTCAGTACCTTCACCTTTAAAGCTTGATGCAGTCTTATAGCTTTGACTGATTTAGAATAACACAGGGCAGCTACCTGGTCCAACTCAACATTAGAGAACACACAGCTTATTTAAACCTAATGTATATAGAGAGGTTAGAACTGTTCAAGTAAAAATTAAACTATGTATGCTGTGGCACAGCACAGCACAGCACAGCACCTAAACTCAACACATGCAACATGAGCAACTTGTTTATGTCGACAAATTCTGCAGATATGGGGGTTTCATCTCCTCACATTTCTTTAGAATTGTGTGTGGCAGAAGTCCGTGAAGGACATGTGAGTCCTCATACGCCTTTTTTGACAGTGTGTTGGTCTAAAAATACAGCCCACCTGGACTGGAGCCTAGCTTTTAGCATCCCTCCTCATTAAAACATACCTGTTCTGTCCTTTATGAGTTCAGAGTGATGGAAGAGAGCTGAAACACTAGTCTCTGCAAAGTTGTGGCCTAGTTTGACATCCCTGGTTTAGTCAGTTCTCCACACGGGTCTCACCTCTCTCCAGATACTCCTCCAGGCCTCTCCTGCGGGCGTCCAGCTGCTGTTCGGACAGAGAGAAGGGCCATTTCCCCGGCAGCTTGGGGAACGCGAAGGCGGCAAACTCTCTTTTAAGGTTCTGATTCAGAATGGCAAACTCCCGATAGCGCTTAGAGCACAGCTGCCTGCCAGCCATGTACACGTTATATACCTAGAGCAAACACAGACATACAAAACACTGCTGAAACACTCATTAACCATTTAAACCATTTTAAATACTTATAAATATAAATATATTTATATGTTTAAATATTATAAAGTATATATTTAAATGTTATAAAGTAGATCAATAAGTATTTACATGCTAGTTATTGGTAGTTGTTTTCGAGCAGACACTCAAATACTGAAGAACACCAGTAGGGGGATAGACAGACAGACACACACATACATATATATATATACATACATACATACATACATATATATACACACACACACACACATATATACATATATACACATACATCTGTCTGTTTCGAGTGCACGGTGTGTATATACCAATATATGTGTATAATACATACCATAGATATATACAAAAATATACTTAAATTACATGAAAATCTGCTGCTTTATTCCAGTGAGTTAATGTGTTCTTCTGTACCCGTCTATGGCACAGTAACAGTGTTGTTAGGCTATTACCTATTAACATGTAGCCAATCAGACCGTCCTGTGGGTGGGGACTCTGCATTTCACCACAGAGGCATACAACAGACAGAGGCGACCGCTTCTGAACCAAAGTACCACTTTTAGATTACTTCATATTAGAGAAATGAATTAAAGGATTGCAAACTTTTATAGTAAATTTTGAGCATTTAAATAATACATTTTGTTCTAGCTATAACCAAGAAGAAGACAAAACGGAAGCAGGATAAGGAGAAGAAGGAAAATGAGGAGAGAGAAGGAGAAAAAGGAGGAGCAGGAGAAGAAGAAAGAGAAGGATGAGAAGAATGAGAAGAAAGAAGAAAGGAGGAAGAGGAGAAGGAGAAGAGGAAAAAGAAGGAGAAAAAAGAACACGGAGGAGAAGGAGAAAGAAGAGGATGAGGAAAATGAGAAGAAAGAAAAGAGGGAGGAGAAGGATGAGAAGAAAGAGGAGGATGAGGAAAATGAGAAAAAAATGACAAGGAGATGAAAAAGAAGAAGAAAGATGAGGAAGGAAGAGAGGAAGGGTGAGGAGAAAGACAAAAAGAAAGAAGGAAAAAGAGGAAAATGACAAAGAGTGGAGAAGAATGGAGATCTTTTTTGTTTTAAATCATTGTCAGTGTGATAAATCACACCTAAAACAAAGTCACATTAAACAATTTTCATTCGTAAAAACAGTTAAGACGGCCATGCTCACCACAAACTTCTCGCCGTTCTGCTCCACGTGTTTATAGGTGGGCACGGAGATGGGCACGGCCTGTTTGTCGCTGTAGTCGTAGCAGGACTGGGCGGAGCCATCGTCTCCAGGGTCCAGACTGTCTGTCTCTGGCTGGGGCACCGACAGGACGGCCAGCACAAGCTCCCTTTCCCCCGCCCGGATCAGATCCACCACCTGCTTATGGGTGGCCCCCTCCACGTTCACCCCATTCCTACACAGGAGGACGAAAAGAAACGGAGAGATGACACCACAGCAGCAACACAAACTTTATAATAACCGACATGGAAAAAAATGAGTAATTAATGAGTTTAACTTCTGGTGATTCAACTTCGGAGCTCTAAAAGAGATTACACTGAAGGTTTCTCGGCTCAGTAGACACGTTATACTAGGACTGTGGAAACAGATAAATAGTAAAAACTTTCCTTATAAAATCCACCAGAGTGCCATTTCCTTTGACTTTGTTCCATCAAACTTCCACCTATGCTAGAAAGAACAGACACTCCTCAAATGTGTTCTTTTCTGTACTTGTCTTTTCATGGACTACGGTTCCATTTCAAAGTTCATCTAGCCAAGTAGCTATCAAATATCCGGATGTGCCCTTAATTTGTGGGTTTCATCAAGGACACATCAGGAGGGACCTGTGAGGACTTGGGTAACCAAGCATCCCAGAACGCATTTCACGCTAAGTAGTGGTAATTGTGGCAGAGGAATGACCTCATAACTGCAGGTTTTGTATTACTGTTTTGTCAATGAACAATGAACTCCCCCAATAAATACTAATCAGGTGAAAATGCAGAACCTGAGCCTTGAGTTGAGACAAGCCAAGCTGAACTGTGACGGCACCAAGAAATGCAGATGAATCCTCCCATCCTAGGATGGAGTTTCTAGTTCTGTTGAATTTATGTTGCCACAGGTTAGGTGTAATGGTGTGTGGTGTTGCCACAAATCAATAAGTGGAAAACTCCCAACAGCTGGAGGAAGAAATCTCGGGAGGAACCAAAACTCAAATACAGAACCTCTGGTCGACACAAGGTAGCGAGAGAGACTAAAAAACTGGCCCAATGGAGACGACTAACAAGAAGTGAAGTGCGTACTTAACCTCTGAGCAGTGGAGTGTATAGTTAGAAATAGTAAAAGCAATAATGGAACTTTTCCACTGACACAAGGAACTGAGCCATACAGCGAACATACGTTCTTCCTTTATAAATAAAGTGACCTGTACCCAAAGTGACCTGTAGCCAAGGTGACCATGTCACTGCTTTTTTGAGTGGTCAAAATGTTCACACAAGGGCATTAATGACTCCAGATTTTTTCAAGTCAACTCGACTTCGACTAGTCGACTGATGACGTCATCAAACGCAGCGAAAGAATACAGGTGTGCAACAACTTTTATTAAAAGTTCTCTGTAACATTAACAGTCAACATGACAATTAACACTAAAACCGCCAACATTCCAGTCCCCCCTAGAACCGCCAAGGGGGGCGAATTTGACCCCCCGGCTGCAATAGCGTCAGTGATGCTAAGATGTAATTTCTAGAAGCTGTGAAGTGGCTCATTCCCATCTTCGTTTTAAAATAATAACAGAGAATTGACAAGTGTTTAAAATATATATTTTTGGCGGGGTTTTTTTCCCCACTCGCATTCACAGTCATCTCTCCTCCTTCCGACTCTCCCTCGCTCAGATCCTGGTACAACAGCCAGGCTTCTTTGGCCGTCATATATCTTTTGTATGGGTCCATGTCTTAAATTTCGCAGTATTTTAATCGATGGAGTGCTGCAAAAGTCAGATGACATCATAAGCGTCTAGCGTTGCTAAGCAACCGGGCCAGTGGGCATGGCATGGCACGAAAATCGACAGCTGATCTAAATGGGGGGTAAAAATTACTCCTCGGCGGTACTAGGTATAAATGGTTGTATTCATTTTTAGTGTCTGTCTGAGAGTGGGAACAGTTTAAGCCACGAAAGGACGACTCCCTGCAGTGCTAGTGTTAGCATGCTAGCTAGCGGTGCCGTGTCAGATGGCCTTGCAGAACGCCGGTACGGTCACTGTACTTTAACACCGACTTGCAGATTGTGCAGTTCTCCGTGATGTTTGTGTGTCTAGAGTGAAGTATCTCCACATATGCGATGTGTATCTGTCTCCTCTGCTGCGGAGTCTCTCGCCTTGTTGTCTTGTTTTGGTTAAGTCACGGAACGCGTGTCAGCATCAGCCAATCAGAGGTAGAGATTGCATTGCACACAAAAGAAGGGCAGAGAGAGAGAGATAAAAAAAAAAACATGATAAGTCGACTTCTCTCAGGCAGCGTTGACTCGTGCCTCTGAAGTCGAGTAGTCAACTTTTGTGTTAATGCCCTTTTTCAAACCAAAGTGTGCTACAACTTCCGTGCCATCGCAGTACAGTTTAGGTACAGCACGGTTTCTGTATACCTATGGAAAGGTGCCTTTAGAGATTGTAGTTGCAGCTTCTGTCGGATCTGTGAGCTGTAATTTGGTGGGTATGTAGGTGATCCAGAGTGGTGCGCTGGTCTGGAGGGCAGGAGTCTCTAGTTTAACAGTTTCTGCTGGACTCTGTGAGTAGTAGTAACTTAAGGCTGGAGGAGAAGTTGGACTGGCACTGAAGTCTTAAATACTGATCAGATATTTCTTCTTTAAAAACTACTATGGTATAAAATGAGCTGTTTTTAACTGTTAATTTAAAATAGGCCATCATGCACAAAATGACATTTCAGGCTGGGGGGGGGGGGGTTGACTCATACTTTCAGGCAGGAACCTATACAGGGGAAAGAGTCCTGAGTGAAGAGATGTCGGCTAATATGCACACATCAGCAGCAAGATCATCAGAGCATAGTCCTTAGAAGTTACTCAACAGCCATCAGTGGTGCCCTCACTTACACACACACACTACCTCTCACACGCACACACAAAGTCAGAGAAGCTGAGTCAACAAGATGTCCACTCTCTTCCTCATTTAGCATTCATTATACAGCAGTTAATGTTTTACACTGGGCCACAGTTGTGCAATTCACAGAGAGTTGAGTGTGGTTCACACACACACACGGACATATTTAGGACCCCCTGAATGGCTTCATTTAAATAGGGTCAACATTTAAACCACTTTTTCAATAAAAAAAAATTAGGTTTATTTAACCAGTTCGAAAAAAAGTAACCCAATGTTGTTTGAGTTTATATTCTGAGAATAAGGGTGCATCAGGTGTAGATATTCAGAAAACACAGTTGTATCCAGGACTGGGATTGGATGGATGGGCAACTAAAGGCACTCAAATATTCATCATCTCCAGTCCAGTCCAGCACAGCATCTACGAGACTCAAAAACTGTATTCAAAGCGTTATTATCCAATCACAGCAGCAGCTGGGCTTCTGCTTACTGTTTGTATACTGTTGCCGCCTGCCCAAATTATTGTGACCTGCTGCAGCAAAAATAATTAAAATGATCGTTACGTGACTTTTGAAGGCTCATTTGAGAACAAGAATGAGAAGATATTCTTTAAATGCCATATGGGTCTGGATCTATATCATATTCAGGCCAAAATAAAAACTGCATTACAAATCAGGAGCTAACATCAGACCATTCTGTTTATAATTAATTTGAATTAAATCTTTAGTATTTTCCAGCCCAAAAACATGAGTTTAAAACGTGAGACCCTGTCAGCTGATGAGAGATTGCGGTGATCAATACTGGACCGGTATCAGCAGTAACATGATATGACTACACCCCCTTGACTATGCCTCATGACGACAGAAAGGTTAGAACAGTAGTGCGTTTGCACAGTTGAGCATGGCATATAAAAATATACACAACACTGTGCAAAAGAATTAGGCTCTTATGCAAATCTTTTAAAGCCATTTTATCCACGTGTGACAAAGTGTCTTATGCTTGCAAAGTTAACATTAGAATAAATGCAAAAAACCCCAATAAAGTAATAAAAAGTATCAATATTTGTTCTGTTTGTAAAAAGTAGTTGATATTGTGTGAGCTGGTGAGGAGAACACAGGTTCTGTTCCAGATTCCTTCTCGGTTCCTCCAGCCGTTGTTTGGATTGTAAAACTCCATCAGCAGCTCCTGATTTAATGTAATGAAGGACTGATGGAGTCAAACCAGGTTTCTGATGAAACTACAGTAATACTGAACCTTCACAAGAACACACTGATATATATACAATCACTGTTTACTGCAAAATGTTATTAGTATTTATTCCTAATAGTTTTATTTAGGATATTTAGTAATATTAATGTGGGGGAAAAAACACTCCCTACTCCGTACTCAACAGTTTAATATTTTTTGCTGGGGCCAAACAGTTTCGCATATTACTGTATGGGGTATCAGCAATACCATTCAAAAAAGGATTCAGTACCATACTGTGCGATTTCTAGAAACAATCTTAATATCTCAAGCACCACGCAGATTTCCCACTTGTGCCTTCAAGAGATCGACTATGCACGGGATATTGGTGAATCAAATTAAACAACCTGTTTAAATGCAGCTATTGTGGCTTTACAATGTCCTGCTAAGCCAAACAGCCCAGTTGTTCTAACAGAGTTCTTACACTGAGAATGTGTACCTGTGGGCAAGCTGGACCTACAGTTAATAATCCCCCCATAGTGCTCTGCTGAAATTCTCCGTCACAGCAGCTTTTGGCTTCAACGGGTCAAATTTATATCTTCAGTGATTCCGAACCTGAATTAGTCAATGCAAAATTTGTTCCACACAGGTATGCAGTGGTGGGTAAGCACACTTAATTATAGTTTCAATATATTTGCACTTATTATTTTTAGAGTTATACCTCACAGGGATTACACTGACATCTTGTTTTCACTGTTTAAGGACGCAGACAGTTGTGTTCTGTTTAAACATTCCCCTTGTCTGCCCTCACCTACTCCTCCTCCACTGAAATGTGAAAATGGAACAGAGTGTTTGGAACAAACGTGGCTTTTTATTCTAGCTGGGAGAGTCTATTTTTTTCCCTGCTTGTCTCGAGCATCTCGCCACTAGAAGCAAGCACAGAACACAGCCGCAATGATCTGGTGAACACATACATACATATAAATATAACACAAAGTATCTAAAACAAACAAACAAATACATAAATAAATAAATATATAAAAAAATATTAGATGTAACACATATACACATACATTATATATACATATACAGATAATGACTGTATTTAGTGCAGTGTGTTCACTGTGGAAGTGTACTTATATCAACAAATCATTACTGTGGCACTCAAACCTTCCATAAGAAACACTTAATATTAGTATACATATATTTGTTATACAATACTTGAACTTTAGCAAAAGCAAAACTAAATTATTTGAAGACTATCCTTTGTACTAGCCTAAGCAATTAGTGTCATGATTACTTACATTCTCAGTGACTCGACTTGATTATGTTACAATCTGAATAATAAACAGCTCGCAATAATGCTGTGTTCAGCCTGAACATTTCCCGCAAGAGGAAGCTTTTTGCGCTCAGCGATGTTGTGTGTCACTGAAAAGGAGGAGTCCCACACCAGCAGGATCTCATGGACATGTTAAGGATTTAGCTTCATTTTCTTCTTTCACCACAACCTCCCTGCAAAACTTTACTGTAACAGTGCTGACGTAACACCTGAAACACGACAACAGCACATTTCTTTCCTGAAGAGCCCTCCTGCCATCGGCTCAAATATACGAGATGAACAGAGGGTTCCATGGAGACGCGCTTAGTCACGTCCATGGTATGTCACAAGACACAGGCTTGTGACGCGGCATGCATCCAAACAACATTCTTACCACAGTGCAAAGGCTGGCGCTAGCCCAGCAAGTGACTCAAGACCACCTGTGCAATGTCCTTACGGCATGCTCAGTGCTTAAATTAAAAAAATTATTTTGAAAAGCCCTGAAGAGACAGAGTGTCATGTGTTTTCTTGCACGGCTCCTCTCGCCCCTGTTTGCCCTGAGCTGGTGCTGATGCTGAGCTGCACTGCCTCCGACGCCACGGAAACGCATCCCTCACCATGGCAACCTGGTCCAGCATCACTGAGGTGCCCCTGTGAATATTAAAAGGCATGCACAGCAATCTCCAGCAGAGCAATGGCATTTACTTATAGGAGGCCTCTTCTTATGAAACTATTTCTCCGTTTCCTCGTGGGTCTGATGTAAAACATGACTTCAGCTTCCCACAAACGGTTTCAAGATCTGTCTGGAGGAAAATATTTCTGTGAATCATTCCGACACCATTCATTTCTGTAGTTGCATGGCCCTGGGACGAGCTGGAGGGTCCAGAGGCTGCGTTATCTGAGCAGAGATGATAAAGAAAGAGAGCTTGTCTGTTCCCTGCGCCTCTGTGTGTGACCAGAATTTGAGATCAACACAGGCGACTAAACACAAGCCTCCTTTTCATCGAGGCCAGGCGACTATTCAAACAGCTGTAAAGACAGCTAGGTTGCCAAAACAAGGCTTACAGCCGAAAAGCTTATTCTCCAGCTTCTTTTTCATATTCCATGTCCCACCTTAAAAACACTGAGGCCAGAGTGTTAGCACAACATAATCTAAGGTTGGATTTGACCAAAGCTAAATTAGAAAATATGAAGATTCTTCTTAAGTTTACGTATCTGTAGAGGTATTTTAGCTGTTAGTCTCAGTAGTTAAACAGAATAAAACAGAATATTTATTGAAACCTCGCCCTGGGGTACACCAGATATGAACCTGGTCATGTGGCAGGCTTATAGAACGAAGCTTTGATCTACACAGGATATGAAATCTAGCCCACTAAACCCACCGAGTTGGCCTCGTGAGAAAACCGTAAAAGTAAAAGGTTGAAATCAGAACCCTTCACCCAAAGCGAGGGGGTCCAGCTGACTGAGAAACTCGTGTGAAGGAGAAATGACTCATTTTCTTGAACGTGTTACCCAAAAATGCCCATAACAGTCCTCTTAAAATCGACTGTTTGACACAGAGGCAGTAACCATAATAAAGTCTCGAAACGTCACATCAAAGATGCCAAAACAGCCAGAACGAGCCTGCCTCAGACGACTAGCCAGCCAAGCTAATTTCCACAGATGTAAATTAAAGACTGACAACGATGTAAAGGGCCTAATATTTGATCAAACTGATATCGAGGAAAAACAACTCGAAGGCTGTTAGCTTGAGTGAGTTAGCTAGGCTAATTAGCCAAATAACCTCTGTAGCTTATTAGCCTAGCCAGGCTAGTTTAGCTAGGAGCAGTCGTTTTTTTGTTGTTGTTGTGAACAAAATTCACGTGTTTGTTTTATTTACGCGTGTTTGGGGTGTGAGTATGGGGTCCAGTGTGCGTTTCAGTGAAGCCTGGTGTGTGTTAGAGGTTATCCGCTGGGTGAGGGGAGGTGTGTGGCAGCTGCGCCCGGTGAGGGCTAGCAGTTAGCCGTACTCACACTTCCAGGATGCGGTCTCCCTTGGAGATGCCGGCTCGGTCCGCCGCTCCGCCGGGCAGGACGGCGCTGACGTGCTGCAGCGGCGCGTACAGCTCCCCGTTGATGCTGCGGAGCTGTCCGCCCTCGCTCACCTGCCCGCGCACGTTGAAGCCGTAGCCCGAGTCCGACTTCACGATGCGGACAAGCCGCGGGCCCGAGGCGACCGTGGCGGGCGGCGGGGAAGCCTGTCCGCCGGTGCCGGGACCCGGACCTAGAGTGTCTGGACAGCAGGAGCCGCCGCCGCCTCCGCCGCGAGAGGACGAGGGGAGCGCCGAGCGAGTGTCGTCTCCATCCACAGCGTCTGCCATTGTTTCTGGGTTAAAAAAAAAGATGAGTTTAAAGACCCGCCGTGCCGAGCGCCCGGTCCGACACGGAGACACCCGAACCGCCCCCTGCACGAGGGGCTCGTGCTGTCGCTCCGGGAGCGTTTCCGCCCTCCGACACACAATAAAAGTTCCGAGTACAGAACTAAAGGGGGGCTGCGTTTTCTGCGTTTGTGAGCAGAGAGATGCAGCGAAAAATGCAAAGTGCGTAATGTCTATATTATATATCCCAATCAATTATAATGTATTATTTCACTGAGACTTCTATTTCCTAAACAGTCATAACATAATATATATGTAGGGGAATGTGCACACACACACACACACACACACACACACACACACAGACTTTAATGAAATTGCATTTAAATACATAAACTTTATATGGGAGTTTCCCCCTTCGCAGTTCTAATAGCTTCCACTCTTCTTGGAAGGCTTTCCACAAAAACAATTGCGTGTTTCTGCGGTGCTCATTCATTCTGTAAAGTATTCATGAGGTCAGGCACTGAATGTTGGATGAGAAGGTCTGGTTCACAATCTCCGTTCCAGTTCATCCCAAAGGTGTTGGAGGTCAGATTCTTCCATACTGAACTCCTCCAGCCATGTCTTTATGGAGCTCGCTCTGTGCACAAGGGCACAGTCATGCTGGAACAGAAACTGTGTCCAAACAAGCATGGCATTGTCCAAAATGTCTTGATAGTGGAGGTAATTTACTGGAGGTAAAGGGTCTAGCCCAAACACAGAACAGGTGTGTGTTTATAGAGGTCAGACGTCAGCAGTGGAGGCCAGTGATGCTGTAGAAGCAAAAACGTAACATGAAATGTTGGTCAGATTTTCCAAAGGGCCAATCAAAAGGTAATGGGGTGCACAATCCACATGCTATCTCACAATTTTTTTACTCTTAAAATACTGCCGAGATATCTAGCTAGGTCAGTCATCCCTAATGTGAGCCAGTTTATATCAGTCAAAGGCATTTGGATTTATTTATTTAGTTAGTTAGAACTGACACAACTAGCAGGCATCTGGGAGTAATTCTGTTTCTGAACCATCTCTGCTTTTTCCTGTCTTAGAACTGTCCATTGCAAGCCAACCTTGTTAATTTTGTTTTACAAGATCATTAGACAATAGAAAATAATGCACCTTGGAAAGGAACTGCAATTGCAGAAAGTGCCTATTTGGGTGGAGCAAGAAGAAATGTCATCAGAAAGTTTTTTTCCTAAACCTTTACAACAAATTAATTACAGATCTATTGGTCAGTTGTTACATTTTAGCCAAAATGTCCCTTTAAACTCACGGCATGTAATAAAACCCCCATCATAAATGCATTTAACTGAACAGCAACACAAGATTGAACGCAAATCTCTACTCCAGACTTAAAACAATAAAGATCTCTTATGCTATCCAAAGACATCCACAAGATGGAGACATTTACTGGGACAGCCCCAAACCACTGTTGAACTGAAAGTGGAACTTGGCTTACTAGCAGAAATTAAATCCCCAGGTAAATGAAAAAGTCATAAATAGGTCTTTACTCCTAAATTACTCCGAAACCCAGTTTAGAGCTAATCCACTAATGCACTTTGAGAAAGCATTCACAAGGCTGAGGGTCATAAACAATGCCTATGTAGAAGAAGGCTGGCAGTACAGTTCACTCTTTCATGATCATCCTACTTCAATTACAGAGAGAGAGAAGAGAGAGAGAGAGAGAGAAAGAGAGAGAGAGAGAAAGAGAGAAGAGAGAAAGATAGAGAGAGGAGAGAAAGAGAGAGAGAGAAAGAGAGAAGAGAGAGAGAGAGAAAGAGAAAGAGAGAGAGAGAAGAGAGAGAGAAAGAGAGAAGAGAGAAGAGAGAGAGAGAAGAGAGAGAGAGAGAAAGAGAAAGAGAGAAGAGAGAAAGAGAGAGAGAGAGAGAGAGAGAGAGAGAGAAAGAGAGAGAGAGAGAGAGAAAGAGAGAAAGAGAAGAGAGAGAGAGAGTAGAGAGAGATAACTCTGGGCAGCAGATGTCTGATTCAGTCACTGTGTCATATTATGCCCCATTCATTGTGTTTTATTTGATATTATGTCTCCAAATATGTACTCGCTGAAGTATAGTATGAAATAAATTAAGTATTTATTTCACATTACAGTACTTAGAGAAAAACAAATTGATGACATATATATATATATA
>JBBPCY010015530.1:0-15211 GCA_037974405.1 Brachyalestes nurse
ACAGAGACAGTCTCACAGTCATTAGTTACAGGGACAGTCTTACAGTCATTAGTTACAGAGACAGTCTCACAGTCATTCGTTACAGGGACAGTTCCCCTGGAGACACTGAAGGTTAAGCGTTCATGGACACAGTGGTAGAAAGTGAGGGTTTTAACCTGTGACTTTGGGGTCACCAAATTAAATACAGTCTGGGACTGACTTTCAATAGAGTCATATCCATATTTTTTGTGAATAAAATGTGACATTTAAGCAAAAAAGGAAGTGCTTATTGCCAGCTATTCGTCCAGACTGTAGCTGAACTGAGCTGAAAGTTCTTCTACCGCCACAGTTTAATCCTCCTGAATGCAGGCGATGGATTGGAATGGGATCATTATCCGGGTAATTCTGATCTCCGTGCGTTCTGATTGGTTAGCGCCGCATTTTGATGATGAGTCAGCGCTGCGCTACAGTTTTGCAGTTGAACTAGAACTGGAGACCTTAGGAAGCCAATCCTCCTCATACACAGATCATGGAAGGAGCACGGGACCATCAACTTGCCTGGAGCCACAGAACAGGGTTGCCAGGTCGGTATGAAAACTCTCTTGAATGTAATGCAATGGAATTAATGTATAGGTGAATCAATTCATATACACAAGTCTCCCCCACACACACTGCTCCTCCCACACACCACTCCCCCCCACACACTGTTCCTTTATACACTGCTCCCTCACACACAGTGCTCCCAACACTCTGCTCCCCCACACACACTGCTTCTCCACACACACTGCTCCCTCTCACACACACTGCTCCCCACACACACTGCAGTTAAATGGGTTACATACAGAGAGAGGATTTCACACTGTGCAGTGTGATTTGTTCTCGCGTGACTATAAGGGCCCACTTCCCTTTACTTTCCTTTATTTGAGCCATACGGGGGATTATGAGCGTCATCTGGCAACCCGCTCCACATACAGTTCAAAGCTGGCCGGTGTCTGTTCCTGCGAGCGTACCGAACATCACAAGTGAAAAACGTCAGTATCCAGGATCCGGGATGGAGAAAGTTCTCGAGCTGCACTCAGACAAAGCAGAGGACGTGGCCACCTCGTCTAGTTTCCGTCAGTTCCAAATAGAACACTTTCATCTTGAGCTAAGTGTGGATTTCGAGAAGAAACGCTTCTCAGGATCTGAAACTCTGCGGGTCCAGTGCACTGAGGGTTCTCCAGACCAGCTGCTCCTGGACGTTCACCCAACCATACATCTGCAGGAGGTTTCCTTCAGTCCTGATGGTCAGGAGTGGAGCGTGCTGGAGTTCTTCACCCGGGACTTCACAGGCTATGGCTCCACGCTGGTGGTGAAGTTTCCTTCTCCCTGTAGCTCAGGGGACAAATTCCAGATCTCCATCAAGTATGCAGCCTCTAATGGACCAGGGGTGAGCACGCTTCACATCTTCACACACCAGAGGAACAGCAGTCAGTTATGTGCAATCGGAAAAATAAACAAAAACACCCTGAATTTTGAACCCTTACATTTTCACACCATTCTGTATATAGAATGAAAACACTGAGACTGAATAGTCAAACAGAAAATAACAAACCCTTTTCTCCTTTTAACTCTTCATTTATGTATACAAAGGACTCATATCTAATATATCTAATATATATCTATACATGTGGGCATACATGCTGTATGTACACACACACATACATATGTGTGTGTGTATGATGCATGTAGGAATTTAAATGAAATTTGATAAAATGTTGATGAAAGTTATGTCAAATCAATAAAAAAATAAGCATCTTTTAGGCAAATAAACGCCAATTAATTAATTTAAAAGAAACAATACGTCGACATTTAGACAGTCAATGTTGTTTCACTGTCATGTGAAATCTGTATTGAAAACATTTTCTCCATTCAGCAGATTCACAGCTCTTCCAGTTTCATTACACTTGCCAAGTTCCTCAAAAGTAGTCAAATCTTCCCCACTGGTCTGCCAGTTCCCTTTCAGCAGGAATGCCTCTTCTCAAAATATAGCCTGCGTCCCACCGACTGTCCTACTTATCACTGATGTGTTAGGAACACATCTTAGTAACTGGATTCTGTAGGTCATCTCTTACTGTGCCATCTTCGACCAGTTTCTGATCAGAGTACCGCTGCTGGCCGCACATTTTCACTCATCTGCTGTTATCACCTTATTAGGTGTTGAGGTGTTGTGCTTGATACACTAACACAGGAGCCACCACCAGTACTTTTGGTGCTGAAAATGGTCCATCTGGTTATCACTGGTCCTGGGGTGGTCGCTTTCCATTTATGATTGGGATGAAGAATGGCAGACAGATTGTGAAGCAGGAGATGGGTTATGGTCAGTAATTGTACCCCTACAAAGTGCAACCATATGGTAGGAACTTCTGATAAAATAACCAAGGAGCATAGGTGTAGCTAAATTTGGCGACTCAGTGATCTACCCCTTTACTCTGAGGTGTCACTGGTACAGATCTCACAGATATCATGGCTGGATCCGTAGCGGAAGCCTGTTCCCCAGCTTCCACACGCTTGTCCTGATACCGAGGACCTGCTCATCCTCTGTATGTCCTGTATGTTCTCCCAGGTGTGCTGGCTGGACAAAGAGCAGACTGCAGGAAAGCTCAAGCCATACGTCTTCACCCAGGGCCAGGCTGTGCTCAACCGTTCCTTCTTCCCCTGCTTTGACACTCCAGCAGTAAAGAGCACCTACTCTGCAGCAATAAAGGTAATAAGGACAATATTTACAGAGCTATTTTTCGTTCTACAAAATGTGTTGAATCTCAAAGCTATCTAAAATACGTTGGGTCTCCCTAAACATGTTTTTGACTTCCAGTTTGTGTTTTATGGCCACTTGTAGGAATATAGAACGCAATTAAATCAGCACTGGAGGATAAAGGTTAGAGTGATTTGACATAAAGCTGGTTGGTAATAATTTACAGACAAACTAGACAAGAATCATTGGCCATAACCTGAAGCAAGGATCTGTACAGATGTACCTGCGTACCACACACTGACATGCAGATTTATACCGCTGTTTAAATGAACTGATTATATGTGAGGACCAAATTTAAGTGCATGCATGGAGAGGCATTTTTGTCCACCGTTACCATAACAACAACAAGATGCTGTGGCACATGCCCAGAATATAAACACAGATTCGATTCAGATGATTACACGCTTATTATTCTTCCATGTATCATTATATCAAAGCTGCGCAACGTTTTTTTAGATGGACATTTAAAAATACTGGGTTACTTATTTAAGACTATAAGAATTTTTTTTGTCCAAACAACCTATTAGGATAGTCAATATTGTACAAAACAGAAGAGGGAATTGGCTAAAAAAGCTACAAAAATTCAAGATGAATTTAATAAAAACAAAAACTAGTGAAAAGTTTGGGGAAATCCATAGGCAGCAGGTGACTATCCCTAATCAAACTGGTTTTGCCTTTTGCCATCAACAGGTGCCGGAGGGTTTCACAGCAGTTATGAGTGCAACCAAGTGGGAACACAGGAACGCAGACAACACCTTCCTCTTCAGCATGGAGCAGCCGATTCCTGCCTATCTAGTTGCACTGGCTGTAGGAGAACTAGTATCTGCTGAGGTGGGGCCAAGGTAAGCGGCCCTTACGGTATGAGGTTATACATAAATGTTCTAAAAATATCTATGCAGTAAAATAATTTCTTTTTCATCTGCGTTATACATGTGAGTTTAATTCAGTTCTCAGTTGAATTAACTGCTGGCAAGTATTAATTTGCAAAAGAGAGTAAATGCCTAACAAATGAAATTCAGAAAAAGAATTAAAATATAGTAAAATATAATCACTGGACCCCACGAACAGTGGACAGAAGTAAATAAGCAGAAACAGTGAAACCTACGCTGTATTGGTGATGCGATTCAAACATGCTTTGATGGTTGGTAAGCACTCCAATACAGAGAGCGATCAGTTTGGTTCAATTCCAGTTTGGTTTTCCAGGTCGCGAGTGTGGACTGAACCATGTTTACTAGAGGCTGCTAAGAAGGAGTATGACGGTGTGATAGAAGAATTCCTCTTAGTGGGGGAGAAGCTTTTTGGACCCTACGTTTGGGGAAGGTAAAAAATCATGTAAAAAAAAAAAACTGAATCATGCCATTAAAACTTTAATATCTGCTGTTGCGGCTAGAACATAATCTCCTATCTTTGAAATAGTAACTTCTCATAAAATATTATGTGATTTACGTAATGAAAAAAGCAGCTGGTGTTTTCAAATGGTGTAAATAAAAATATGTTACAATGGCTATAATACCTAGTTTGGGGGTTTTGATACTACTAACATGAAAGTTTAGGTTCCCACTGTGAATAATGTGTTTTCTTGGTTAGGTATGACGTGCTGTTCATGCCTCCATCTTTCCCCTTTGGAGGAATGGAGAACCCCTGCCTGACCTTCGTCACGCCGTGTCTGCTGGCTGGAGACCGCTCTCTCGCTGACGTCATCATACACGAGATCTGCCACAGCTGGTTTGGAAACCTGGTCACCAACGCCAACTGGGGGGACTTCTGGCTCAACGAGGGCTTCACGATGTACGCCCAGCGCAGAATCTGCAGAGAGCTGTATGGTAAGCTGTACTGGACACAGGGCTGAATGATAATTTTTGATTTTTTCGATTCCAGTTTTTTCTAAGTGCAGTTCTAAGTGCCAACAGCAAAAAAAGTGGTTTTAGAGCTGTTCCCTGAGTGATGCTCACTGCTCATGGAAGGTTAAGTGCATGGAATAAATTTCTCCATGAGTATAAACCCAAGTTAATAAAAACATAAATAAATAAATAAAAAGTACCTTTGTATGCCTCATGAAAGACTTCTAAACAAAACATTTATATTTTGCAAACTTAATCAAACATGAGGCTGTTTAATGACTTTTATTTCTTTCAGAAGCACAAGCCTGTCTGTTGCCTCTGACTTGAATATGCCCCTCACACCAGTCATGGTGCTTATGAGTGTCTGTGACATTTTGGACCCATGAATTGCGCTTCATGTGTTTTCTTAGGGCCAGTCCTGTGGGTTTTTTACCCAATTGGTGGTCAGCGTCTTAGTGTGACAACATTTGAGCTCCTACTCCTGTGTCCCTGAGGACTGATACTATGTTGCTCCGTGCAAAGGATGAATTTCTCCATGAGCGTTACTGAAGTGTAAATCCAATGTCCTTCACAGGGTTCAGTGATGCTGAAATAGGTTTGTTGTACCTTTTAGTAGCTACAGACTTGAAACAGACTTTACAGCTGAGAGTGGTTTGTTCAATGTTGGACTTAGTACAACCAAACCACTTCCCAATAAAGGAGGAGATGCTGCCGAAGAGGCGGGACGGCCTGTGGAGATAGTTTAGTATGTGTGCTGTTTCAGCAATGCCTTGCTCTGTACATATTTGTGAAAACATTAGGGAATGTAGACTGTCATTAGAACAGTATTAAGGGTTTAGGGTGGTGGTCCTCAACACAGTTCAGTACCTCACTCTCCTCTCATAACTACATACATAATGTTGTGTAATGTGTGCCACCCCCTTTTAACCATAATATAATTACTGTAAAACATGGCCCTTTTGATGGCCTATTTTTTAAATGTATGGTAGTGACTGAATAATTCACCATAACATTAAGAACTGAATTCTAAGCCTGTGGTCAAATCTGAATAAAATTTTTTATCTTGCTTTCAGGGGAGGCCTATACCTGTCTAGAAGCAGCAACCGGTAGAGCTTTACTAAGACAACACATGGACAACACTGGAGAAGACCATCCTCTTAACAAACTGCGGGTCAAGATCAAACCTGGTCAGCGAACAAATTGCCATCTCCTTAGATGTTTTATTTTTTTGGAAAATGTATTTCAGTCGAAATATAAGTAGGTTTTGGGTAGTTGAAATAAATGTATGAATGTATTTCAGGAACTTAAAGTTCTCTGTGTTAAATTAGGTGTGGATCCTGATGACACGTACAATGAGACGCCCTATGAGAAAGGATTCTGCTTTGTGTCCTACCTGGCTCATCTTACAGGAGACCAAAGCTGCTTCGATGCTTTCCTAAAGGTGAGGATGAACAACAAGGGCCACTTTTCTGGACATCGATAAAGCTTGGGCTTCTTGGACAACATTTAGTTTTAGAGGGCCAGTGGGTGTACGTGAATGAAAAATTTTCCTTGTGAGGAACAAAATTAAACAAAAACAAAAAGGGCACTGCCTGTTCTAGAGGTGTGAACCTTCACAGGCCTCACGATTCGATTCGATTACGATTATCATGTCAACGATTTGATTCGATTCGATATCTCGATGCAAAACAATTTGTGACCATTACACTAAATTGTGAACAGAAATAAAGAATATAGACATAGCTCATCAAAATGTAAACAGCAATTCTTCCCATAGCATTAAAATGTAACCAAAATAAGTAGTATAGGCCTAGCCTACATCTTCTATGAATATGGTCAGGCTTCAAAAACAAAACACTCTGCAGTGCTACTTTTGAACTAGATTTTTAAAATCAAGCAATGTCATCATGATATAATCGATTATGTCCTGCCACTGTATGGATGCATCATCGTCCACGTCTGCCTGGCGATGCATCGATTATGTGATTGATTTCAACACCCCTAGCCTGTTCCCTTGGCAAGAGTACCCTTTTTGTTTTGCACATGGCGTGGTGGTGGCCTAGTGTGTACCACTGGGTTCCTGAGAAAAACCCTTAACCCCAGTTGCTCCAGGGAGACTGCCCCCTGTAGTTAGGGAATGGAAGTCGCTTTGGATAAAATAGTCTTCTGAATGCCGTAAATGTGAATGTAAACATGTGTTATTTACACATTTAAGCAAACTGAAATATACCAATGTCCCCACAGGCATACGTTGACAAGTTTAAGTTCCGCAGTGTTATTGCTGAGGACACTCTGGAGTTCTACCTGGAATATTTCCCTGACCTGAAGAAAAAGAGCGTCCACAAGATTGAAGGTGTGGAGTGGGGCTGGTATACCTTCGGGCTGAATGAGGTGGACTCTGATTAATTTTCTTCTCATTGTGGGATCACCTTTAGGTTTGGAGTTTGACAGTTGGCTGAATGTTTCTGGTTGGCCCCCATACCTCCCAGACCTTTCTGCCGGCCAGACCCTGATGAAGCCAGCTGACCAGCTGGCTGAACTCTGGAGCAAAGATGGTGTAGACATTAATACTACCAGCAAGATTGATGTAAAACCATGGAAGACTTATCAAACCATCTATTTTCTTGACAAGATCCTTGAGAAGTCGCCACTCCCTGAAGGTACCTCTGACTTAATGTTTTGTCTTTATGTTTTAAAATAGTCTTTTATTTGTAGTAAGACACGTTTTTTTGGGGGGGGGGTGTTGTCATTTGTTAGGTAATATCAAAATGCTTGAAGAACATTACCCACACATTGTGAAGTCCAGCAATGCTGAATTAAGGCTACGTTGGGCCCAGATTGTTGCAAAGAACCAACACAAACCTGGATACCAGCATATACGCAGTTTCCTTAGCTGGCAGGTAAAGCAAAACTTTATCTTAGCCTTGGTTTTTTTTGCCCGCATTTTTTATGAAAAATAGAAGAAAAAAAAATGCAGTTTTCTAAGTCTTAAAATTGTCATTCTTTTCCACAGGGAAAACAAAAGTACACGTTACCCGTGTATCGGGCCCTTTGGAGCGGATCAGAGGAGACGAAGGCTTTGGCTACAGAGATCTTCTCTGCTACTTCCCATCAGCTACACATTAATGTTCGAAATTATGTGAAGAAAATATTGGTTTGAACATTTGAATAAACTAAGCTAAGAAGTCCTTTTGTTTTCTTTTTAATAGATCATATTATCGGTTAAAATGTTCGGTTTTCTTGCAGTCTCTTCAGTTGTGTTCCCACTGATTTAAGGAGGCAAGGGATTTTGTTTTCCCAAGTTTTCAGTAAAGTTTTTCTTAAATAAAGTTCTTATCTTGTTATTTCTTTCTATTGAAAATAAATAAAATCATCTTCTTAGTTCCAGTCAGTTTCGTGTCAAGGATTTCATGAGTATTTTTTTTTTGTGATACTTGTGCAGTTTCATGCTGTTGGAGAATCAGAATCAGAAAATGTTATTGATCATGGAGGAAATTGCTTATGTTGCAGCTGCCCAGAGACAATTACAATGTAAAATATAAATAATAAAGTCCAACAAAAAATATATACTATGCTGTATACACAAAAGCATATGACCCTAGTCAAAGCATATGACCCTAGTCCAAGTGTGAATTGTTTGTCCTGTTTATGAAATTTAGAAGCTGGTATTGCTGACACTCGTGGGTCAGAAAATAACATGTTCCACACCTACATACTGCACTTATCCCGAAAAGGAGTTCGATAAATGTCTTCAAGGGGCTTTTATTTTGTAGAAGTTTGACGGCTCATGGGTGTATGCCGAAAATAAACATTAAATCGTGCAATAGTTGGATTGGACTAATTTCAGGAAAGGGCTGGGGGGGTGTATGCGCAGATTTTGCGCAGACATGTTTTGCAGCAGACTCTACTGTCCTACAGGACTCTAGGTGTGTCTGTTCTTTTTCCTCCAGACTCTGGTCCTGCAGCAGATCCGCCTTGTGGTGGTCGTGGTGGTCCGAATCATACGTCATGAATTACCGTTTGGTAAGTAAACAAGTAACGTTAGCCAGGTTGCATTAATGGCACTGAAGCATGATGACCTTCCAGCGGGTCTGTTCTCCAGGAATTTACTTTAAAGCAGGTAGCAGGACTGTATTGTCAGTGTGTGTGTGGTGTGTCAGTCCATCAGATTAGTTTCGTTATAAATTCTGAGCAGTCTGTCCAGGGAAGGAAGGGAGGACATTAAAAACCTGGCTGGTTTTCCATGAAGGCCTTCTATGCAGAAGGCCTTCTATTTGAACTCGTGGTTTGGATCTTCTGCACTGGTAATTTTGACTCTGGTCCTTGTTTGGCAGACCACCACTGTGGCAGTGACTGCCGGGATGGTGGTGTTCTCAACTGTGGCCCTTCTGGGCTACATATACCTCGGAAAGAAGAAGAAGCCTCTGATCACTCTGGTGGACCCTTCTGAAAAATACAAACTGAGACTCCTAGACAAAGAGGTGTTGTACCATTTTCTTAACCTTAATCCTCTCCTCCCACGCAGTTAGAACTGTCTCTTCACCCGTAGCCAAATTGCGAGAAAATACATGTCATCTGAATGTGCATTTTGATCCAGGACATGCTGTTTTTACTAAAGAATGTGTTTTTTTTCTGTCTCAGATTGTTAGTCATGATACACGTAAGTTTCGCTTTGCCCTGCCCAGTCCAGAGCATATTTTAGGATTACCTATAGGTAAGCTTCACCATTGTTCATCTGTCCTGCACCACCTTCATGTTGTTTTTTAAATATGTTTAAGGAAACTATTTTTTTAATAATGTTTTTTTAAATAATTGTATCTCAAAGGCAAACATGTCTACCTCTCTGCTCGTATTGATGGTAACCTAATCGTCCGTCCATACACTCCAGTCTCCAGCGATGATGACAAGGGAGTTGTTGATCTGGTTGTGAAGGTATTCCTCCATTCTGTGCTCTTTGCAGATTATAGTGGACAAAATTCCTGAGCACTATGTGTGTAAGCACTTGGACTCAAATGAGAAATACAGTTTTTTTCAGCATGTTTTTGTGATTTCACTGGTTTGCACTGTTTTGCAGATTTACTTCAAGAATGTCAACCCCAAATTCCCTGAAGGAGGGAAGATGTCTCAGTATCTGGAGAGCTTGAGGCTTGGAGATGTGGTTGACTTCAGAGGTCCAGGAGGATTGCTGGAATACAAAGGCCATGGTATGCTTTCGTAGCACTGCACTGCAGTAATCTCCTAGATAAACAACTGTTTGAATGCTAATTCTAAAGAGAGGTGCTCTAACCTTATGCCTACATTTCTGCTTAACAGGGCAGTTTGCCATACAGGCTGATAAGAAGTCCACACCTGAGATGAAGAAGGCCACTTCACTGGGTCTCATTGCTGGTGGAACAGGTATGATCGATGTAGCCTTGGTACAAAAAAGCACAAATGAATATTTCCCACAATCTCTGGTGTATAATCAGGACACACATGTTTGAAGGTTAATATTCAGTTTGATTCCTGATATTTTATGTGTTTAAACATCTTGATTCTACTGAGCTGAAATAAATAAATACATAGATTGGTTTGGTTCAGAAAAGTGCACTTTTGAATCCAATGCAAAAGTTGCACAACACCAGAAAATTAAAAAAAGATTCCAGGAAGATCCGTATTCTTTAATATATTAATATATATATAAAAATAATTTAACACTCATAGCAGGAAATAAGGAAGACTTGAAGGCCCTGATAATCAAAGCGAACAGAGTGAAAAGATGAAACTCAGAATGAAGAACAAAAAGGGTATGGGAACGGGGGAGAATCCACTAATGTTACCGCTCGTGGTGATGCTGTAGTTGTGGTCGGCTTTTACCTACTTGGAAGAATTTTTAATGAAGGATCCAGCAGTAAAAAGAAAAATATTGACATTGATGAACTTTGGTGCTGGATGAGACTTTGGACAGAACCTTGGACAGCAATGGAAACAAGCTGATGCATCCTTGACCAAATCAAGCCTTACTTCTTCCTCTGAACGCAGACAACCAAACTGTAGCTTATTTTCGAAATATTAGAAGAAAAAATATTTCATAAAATACAGTCGTAGAATTCACAAACAAGCCGTTGTGCGAAGATAGATATTCTGGAGAATTATTATCCAGAACGGCTTGACACCACAAAATATGAACGGAAGCACATGAAATGACCTTGGATTTAAAGAGTGTGATGCAGGGCTCTTGTTGGTGTAGCGGTGCACTTCCTGTCATGCCAGGTTCCTTTGAATTTGTTTGAAAATTAGTTCGTACTTCATTGGATTTTGATTTTTATAATGCTGTATTCGCCTCTAGTCATCAAAGAATCATGAAAACAGATGCAGCTGGGCTAAATATAAAGGTATCATTCAGAAAACAGCCTCAGGTTATAATAATAATACATTTTATTTATACGTTTATTTATGTATATATTTTATTTATTTATAGGTTATGTCTGTCTGAATGATGCCTAGTGCTCCATGTTGCTTTTCAGCGTGTAGTTAGATTTAGCATTACCATTCTAAGCTCTTCCTGTGGAGATCATCCTACGCAACCAGATGCCGTCTGAACAAATCTATTTGCAAAATGTTAACGTTTAAATACACATTCCGGATGTTCTTTTGCTGCCTGCTCATTCCTATGTGTTGTGCTACTGTATAATAGAAGGAGTGAGTTGCTGAGTGCTTTCTAGTGCGTCCCCCTCTCTGCTTGTGCAGTTTTGTAGTGTGGACCTGTCAGTGAAACATGATTTACTCTGTTCTGCTCGGTAAAACCGTTGCTTACTGTCAAAATAACTAGGGGTGCTCCGATCAGGTTTTTTTCCACCGATACCAAGTACCGATTTTTTTTGTAATGGTGATCGGCCGATACCAATGCCGATTCTGATGCTTCAGGTTTATATAACTGTTACAGTGTTCTTAAGTGCCGAATGAGGTTCGTTGTATTAAATGTTTTGGACAATGCGTCTCCACATGAGATTTCTTAGGAACATAAACCGCAAATAGCGAATTTTACATTGTTTCTCGTAACGTCGTAGTAATTCCACACCGGCGATGACATGACGTCGTGTACGGCCTCATGCATTGACGTCATCAATTGTGATCGGTTCCTAAGATCGGCCAAGTTAAAGAGTACCGATCGAGTCATAAAATGTGATGATCGGCCGATACCGATCTTCGGCCGATCGATCGGGGCATCCCTAAAAATACGGTACCACCACATAAAGTTTTGGAGTGTCTTATCTGAGTTGTTTATTTATTAGTTTATGTTGCTCATTTTACCTTTGCTTCTGATATGGCATTAAACTTAAATCTACCTCTATTACTACCTCTCTGCTTTTGCAGGCATCACCCCGATACTGCAGCTGATCCGTGACATTATGAAGAACCCTAGTGATGAAACCCAGTGCAGCCTGCTGTTTGCCAACCAGGTGTGTTGCACACTGTTAGCTTTGCTTATATTTATGGTTGAGATTAGGCTCCATCACTGCTGACAAACGAAGGGGTTTATACTGAGTGTGTGTGTGTGTGTGTTTGTGCTTGTGCGTGTGCATGCATGCGTGTGTCTGTAATGACCTCTTCCTAACAGACAGAGAAGGATATTCTGCTGCGGGATGAGCTTGAGGAGATCCAGGCCAGACATCCTGATAAGTTAAAGCTGTGGTTCACTGTGGATCGAGCTCCAGCAGGTACGCGCTCTTTCTCACTATCACACCATTAAAGGATTGCTTTTGCTTCTTTAGTTTGGCACTCGGCCCACAATTACAATGTGATAGAAGTCTTTCATTGTTTGGGTGACTTACACTTTCATTACATTAGCCCTGTAGCTCCAGTGCAAAACTAGATTAGGAAGCTTTGGACACCAGACATTCATTAATTTTCTGTAACCGGTTAATCCTTACTAGGGTCGCAGGTACCCGGCGCCTATCCCGGGGTCTACGGGTGCGAGGCAGGGACTCACCCTGGGCGGGGCACCAGCCCACCACAGGGCGCACACACACACACACACACACACCAGTCACTCACACACTCACACCTACGATCAATTTTGAATCCCCAATTCATCCGATGCGCATGTCTTTGGACTGTGGGAGAAACTCGGAGACCCCAAGGGAAATCCACGGCACCACAAGGAGAATATGCAAACACACACACACACACACACACACACACACACAAACATAAAACCAGGATTCATACCCCCAACCCTGGAGGTGTGAGACAGCAGCACTACCCACTGTGAGCCCAACACCAGATGTGTCTTTGCCAAGAGAAAATAAATGGGAAAAGTGAATTAGTGAACCATTCCTTTATGGCCAAAAGCATTGGCACTATCATCGGGAGATCACAAGTTTGATCCCTAGTGGAACTGCAGCCCTCCATGGCAGCGAGTCCCAGAGATCACAGTTGTCTTGGCTCTTTCTGGGTGAGTGCTGTGGCCTTCCTTCTCCCCCATCACTCCACACGATGCCGGCACAGGCAGCGTAACTGATGCAGCACAATCGGAAGTCAATCACGTTCAGTCCAGTCAGTCTTGACTGTGTTACACGGTCCGGTGACATTAGTGGCAGTTCAGAAAGATGCAGTGGCTTCATCTGACGTGGAGGAAGATCATGGTAGACCCCACCCTCCCAGTGCTGGTGTTGCTGCATGGTGGGGAGGAGTCCTAGCTATTGGGTGGAATTCTTTTTTTTACAAACTACCTGAAGACTAGGAGTGCTAATCTTATTTTTTGACAATGACTGTTATAATTACAGAGGAATCTGATCCAAGATCATTTCTTACAGTTTGTGAATGTCTGACAGCCTGTAGATCAGGAATGTCACTATTTTGGAAATGTAGTTCACTCTAATATGAGAATATTTGTCTGTGTGTGTGTGTGTGTGTGTATGACTATCTCTCTGTCTTCTGGCTACAGACTGGGAGTACAGTGAGGGCTTTATCAATGCAGATATGATCCAGGAGCACCTTCCACCACCGAGTGATGACTGTATTATTCTCATGTGTGGCCCGCCTCCTATGATCCAGTTCGCCTGCAACCCCAATCTGGACAAGCTGGGCTATCGGCAGAGTCAGCGCTTCACCTACTAGCCTGTTTACTCTCCTTAAAGAGTGTGTAGGATAGAACGAAGTGTTCCTGTTTGGTTTAAATCGTTCGAGCAAGCGAGTGATTGCAGAATTTAAAGTGCTTAATCACAAACACCAAAGCCTTTGCAGACCAAAGCCGCCACAGATGTGGATACAGAATTAATATCAGATGCTCTGTAAGTCCCAGCCCTGGCATTTCTGACTGCACTATTTACTGTTGCTGTACTTGATATTAAATGCTTCAAAGTGCCACCATGTTAAGACACGTATTACTTTGTAAGGATGTGTTTCAGTCCTTTTGTTCTTTAAAAATTAAGTATTGTTTGCGACACTGACTTCATTACACTGTAGTGAAAGGTATTTTTGCGTGCAGCATATATTACACGGTTTAATGGAATGTACTATTTTACAAATATAGAATACATCATAAACCTGAAAAAAAGAGATATATATATATATATACATATACATAACTACAGCAGTCATTTTCCCCTGATGACAAAATGCAATCAGGAAACACATGCTGTGAGCTAGCAGGAGTGGGAAATGGAAATTGTGTGTTTTGTGGCTACACATGCTTCTTTGTTGATAAGGATTAGGGATTATCCCGGATTGCAGACTTTGGTGACTTTGGTTTTGGGATTAGAGCGCTCTTGACTGAGAGGAGTAAAAGGAGGGTT
This sequence comes from Brachyalestes nurse, assembly GCA_037974405.1. Lineage (NCBI taxonomy): Eukaryota > Metazoa > Chordata > Actinopteri > Characiformes > Alestidae > Brachyalestes > Brachyalestes nurse. The sequence goes on from JBBPCY010015530.1 coordinate 14,394, forward strand.
TTTTTGTGGAAAACCCATAACCATGTGCATGGCAAATGTGACCTGCCTGGCTCTGTAGTACATCCTGCATTTCAAAACACAGACATATATATTTTTAGTACTTTTACCTTAGCGTGTTGCCTGAAATTATTACTGAACATGTGTATATTTTATATTAATTTTGTAAGATTTACTCAAAATGCTGGTGATGTTACATATTTCTGAAATGCCTTAATCGATCTTAATTAAGGGTCAGTCCAATCATACCCAGACCTCTGAGTTCATGTCCTGGGTTTATTTAAGAAAAATGATTGTGAAAACTATTAAATTCATTAAACCTTGCTGAATCTCCTAGCTCTCATTAGCTATGATTTTTTTTTTAGTTTGGCCCTCAGATTATGAAGACCTTTGTTGTTGGAAAAACACTAGAAGAAGCCAGTCCACATTAATGGAAAAGTTTACATTTTAAGTTGGGCTGAGTTGGGAACATGTTCTCATTACCTCGTCAAACTGCTTAATAAAATGGATTGTGATTGCACTCGTAAATATCTGTTTTGTTACATCTGCTGTGCACCAAGTCAAACCATTACAAGCTGTATCTTGCAAATTTCCCAAACCACATGAAAAACATCAATGACACATTTCAAGAACACATTGAAGTTAACATAAAACAAATATCTGCCTATGAAATAAAAAATAAATGGAGTACTATAAAGCTTATATATATATATATATTAGGGCATTAACACATATATATATGTGTTAATATGTATGTGTGCGTATGTGTATATATATATATATATATATATATATATATACACACACACACCTTCTCAACG
>JBBPCY010015564.1:0-15208 GCA_037974405.1 Brachyalestes nurse
CACCTTTGGGATGAACGGGAACGGAGATTGTGAGCCAGACCTTCTCGTCCAACATCAGTGCCTGACCTCATAAATGCTCTACAGAATGCCTTGCACAAATTCCCACAAAAATTTGCGGAAAGCAATTGAAAGAAGAGTAGAAGATGTTATAGCTGGAAAGGGGGAACAACTCCATATTAAAGTCTATCGGTCTGAATGCAATGTCATTATAGTCCCTGCTGGTGTAATGGTCAGACATCCCAATACATTTGTCCATATTGTGTGTGTAGCTAGCCAGCTCTGTCACTGTGTGTCACAAGTCACCTAAACAGTCCATGTTTCACGCATACTGTGAGCTGATCCTTAGAATGTCGATTTTAATTTTGGTTCAGAAATGTTACATGATTAGTGATCTGTGGCACACCTGGTCACTTCATGTCTCTTGTGTCTGGATTGTGTCTTTTTTAAGCCACATGCACTTACACTTGGCAGTCCAATGCGTCTCCGTTCAGCCAGATTGAAATCTGATTACCATATGGCGGGTAATATACAAATCAGCTCAAATCAAAAAACAATCACCTCATTTTTATGTCATATTTAAAATAAATGCACAATTTTGCATGACACAGTGTGTTATAGTGAGACAGTGAGAAATAATGAGGCGAAAGAGATTAAGATTAAACTCACGTCAGGAGGCATAATGAAAACGCATGGATACTGCATTAAGTGCTGGACGGTAAGTGACAGTAGTGAGAAGGGGTTTAGCTGAATGTGTCTTGGGGAGACGGATGTGTTTACACTGCTGTAACATGTGGCTCTAATGCGTCTCAGACCACCTCATGGAGTGGCTTGAGTGGCTGGATTTATATCTGTTTTAAATCTGTCTTGGGTGTATTTACAACCACGTTTTTTTATGAGGCTAGTCCTTCTCCAGATATTATCCGAATACTCAATGTGCTTGAAGTGACCTGGCGTAAACAGGCTCTTCAATACTTGTGCAGCATCCCCTCATGAACTGTTGTCAGATTCTCATAGGAATCCTGAAGAAATTCCTCAGGTATTACTGTAGATCTTTTTCATAAAGGATGCATGTATGAAATGAATGCCTGCTGAACACGAAGGCCTGTTTTAAGCACATAGTAAACAGAAGCAGTGAAGTGAGACAGAACACTCAGGTCAGGCCTTTCTCAAGTGAAAGTGCTGCCATTTCCTAAATCCTCACAAAGTACAAAATCTGGACAAAAAGCAACTTAAGAACAATGAAGAGCACGTAATCCATTGCTTTCCATCAGAGGGGTTTGATGGAGAGGCTGAACTCTAGCTAGCAGCCTGTTGCTTGTTTGGAGGGAACGAGCTTGCGTGCATTGTGTGTGTGTGTGTGTGTGTGTGTGTGTGTGTGTGTGTGTGTGTGTGTGTGTGTGTGTGTGTGTGTGTGTGTGTGTGATGTCCTCACATCGCCCAGGTCTGAACTCAGTTGTTGGCACAGGCTTCATAAGAAGACCATCTGCTCTGGCAGGAGGTTTCTTGTGTGCTAGGAGAGAACGAGGCTCCCAGTGAGCTGAGGATTCACTGATAAAGGAATAATCTTTCAAAAAAACGCTGATCCTGCAAATATGAACAAAACATACTGGGTGCCAGTTAGCACCTTACAGATAAACCAGCAGATGCTACCTTGCATCCAGTGGCTTTATTTCATTTTTAGCCACAGTTTACCTTTGGGTAAAGAACTCCTTAGAAGGAAAGTTCCAGGACCTCTGGGACCATATGGCTGGCTAAAGCAACTGCCCAGTGCAATTTATTATATTGTAATTTATTATAAGTCATGAGTCAGCAGGTTATATATTTTTTGCTAATGCATCGAAAAGTACTAAATAACTCATACTCTGTTATGTGGTACAGATGTGTCTGATGGAGACACTGGGGTATTCCTTTAAAGTGGACAGGAGAAGAGTGAAAGTACAGCAAAGTGGCCCCTTATAGTCATGCATGAACACACCACAGCACACAGTGTGAAATTCTGTCTCTGTATTTAACCTATTCGCCAGGGGAAACAGCAGGCAGCCAGGAACACAGTGCAGTCTGTGGGGACGGTATCTTGCTCAAAGGGACCTCAGTGGTACCACTGGCAGTCTTGGGATTCGAACTCACAGCCTTCTGATCGCAGGGGCAACTCCCTAACCACTAGGCCACCAGCCGCCCCAAATAAAGCTAATCTGGCAGTGGTGGGAAAGTGTGACAGGGCAAGTCAGTGCATTTCAAAAAGACCCAGCTGTTTTAGCATAGCTAATACAAACACACATGGAAAAGTGAGGTTATTTGAGGTAGAGACTGTTTTGTGGAAAGCTTGAGAAGTCACTTATCCCTCTTTTCGTACAGGTCAAAAGGTCTGAATGCTCAGGAAAGGGCTGTCGACAGGCAAGCATGCTGTGAATATTAGTGTCAGAGTATCACTTTAATTCTCTCCACTGCGAGTGCTGGGGATTGACTTTGATTGACTATTCAATACGTTATTTCTACAGGCCTCTCTCGCACCTCTCGGAGCATCAATAATCTGCCAATACTGCGCGTCCACGGTGACGATGTCCACCCGGCTCCATGTGTAACCAGTCCAATGTTTTGTGACCGATGTTCTGCACAGCTCATTTCCAGAGCACTTACAAGCATCGACGAGGCCGCGCAGCAGTCATCGATCTAGTCCCCTGCTTCTAGCTGAGTTATGGAGTGTGGCCTGGAGAGGCCTTTGTGCATTTTAGCAAGTGCTTTTGGACTGCATGGGAACACAGAGGGCTGGATTACTGCTACCACCTTTACTGGGCAACAAAATTGGACACTGCTGGCGTTTACTTGCTTTACCTCTCATCACACTCCCTGCTATATTTAAGTGGATTAAACCATTCATGTTAAAAGAGATGGGTTGTAAAGTGTAGAAAGTTCATTTGTAACACATGAACACACCACAGCACAGAGCACAGTGTGAACAGTGTGAAATTCTTCCTCTGCATTTAACCCATTGACTAAGTAAAGCTGGGGGCAGCCAGTGCTGTGTGTCCAGGGAGAAGTGTGTGGGAACGGTACCTTGCTCAAGGGTGCCTCAGTGGTGCCACTGACAGTCCTGGGATTCAAACCCACAACCTTCTGATCACAGGGGCGAGTTCTGTGAGTTCAACAGTTTTCACTCCTCTCATTTTTGAGCTTTACCGTTTTATTTTAGGCCAACAGTCTCACAAAAAAGCACGAGCGTTCCGATCAGCGATCTGAAACTCCAGTCTTGGCTTTAACTTCGTTTACACACACGGTGGGTAGCCTGCCAGTGACAGCAGGAGGAATTAGCATTTTTCCTTCTTAATGTTAGTTTAATGTTCAGACGTTATCAGGTCTGTTCACGCTCAGGCGATTTTTACAGATTAGAAAAGCAGATGTGAAGTTTTGATGGGCTTTTATTAAAGACTCGTGTGAAGAAGATAAAGAAGAGGGGTCCATTGAGGAGTAATGAAGTGACAAAGCTAAAATCTAAACTACAGCAACTGAAAAACTTCATCACTGAAACTCCATGACCCCTGATGTTAGAGAAAAGGTGCTACAGTTGGTTTGGCCAGATACGTCAACAATGCCTCTATATATTTTCCTCAGGGATCTCCAGATGGTCCACATCTCAGCTCGCAACAGAAAGGGATGGAGGAGGAACGCGTGCCTGAACCACTGGTTTATGGCTACCCTGCCCACGTCTATGTGTTAATTGCTCCGAGTTATATGTAGCCATTTTGGATTGTGAGTGGAGTCACTGGGGTTTGCTGATACAAGATTAGACCCAATATAAAGCAGCTGTCAGTCTGTTCTGGAGTCTCTGCAGAGGAGGCGAAGCGAGCTTGTTTGTACAGCTGCACTCATCTCAGGGCAGCCAGTGGTGCTGCTGCTGTAAATCGGAGTCTTAATATCAAAGTAATCTGGGGAACCGGGGTCTGAGGGCTATCCCAAGCTGTTCTAAATGAAACTGGATCCGGTACAGCTGTGCTTTAGCAGTGGCTGCGCTGGGATTTCTGAAAGGACAGTTCATTGGTTCACGATCTGCTGACCTCCATGAACCCAGCAGAATCGTTATCGCTCATAATGCGTCCTTTCCGGCAGCAGCTGTGCGTGTGTGTCCGAGTGTGTGTGGTTTGTCAAGACACCTTTTAGGCCACACTAAATTTAATTAACTGTGAGAGAGAGAGAGATAGAGAGAGAAATGAATCTGTAAGGCTTACATCTGTATGGGTGACTTCTGGCCATTTTCACATCTGGACAACGGAGGAAACACAAACCAACACGTTCAGAGAGAGAGAGAGAGAGAGAACATATCCTGTACGCATGATTGAATGGGGTTTTAACAAAGCATTAAAAAGTTGGCAGCAAAAAAAATGTGACAGTGTGCACTGTGGAAAATGGATGTTCTATTAATAATCCTAGATATACTTAGATATATAATATAAATGAATTATATTAAACCACAAAAGTTGTAAACCTCCAGCAGTGGTTGGTGAAGGGGGGAGGGGCGGGGAGTTGCAATCTTTTGTTGATCGGGGAGGGCAACCTGCCCCATTTGCTATCTTATTTTTCACCTTTACTCAAGTGCTGCTCAAAAAATATTAAATAAATACAAAGATAGTAAATAATTAAATAAACACTGAAACTGGAAAAAGCCTTTAGAAAGCATGGTCTAGACCCTGTGTGATTTAAATGGTCTTTGTGTACTTTTGGTACTTGGTAAATAAACCTGGTCTGTTACAATAGTGCAATATTTAACCTGAGAAGAACTCAGCAGTATTTTCTAAAACAGCTTCCTCCCCCTTGGTGTGAAATATGATTCGCTCTGTGTTTCTCTGATGCCACTGCGCGTCCTGTTCGTTTCCATGGAAGGTGATCAGTCTGGGGGTGTTCAGCTCATGCATAATGGAGCCCGGGCCCGTAAATGACCCCTTTATTCCATATGAGCCCAACACAGCCAGGACACTTTCAGTGACCGGCTGCCCTTTCGCTGTTCCTGCCCGTCCTGAAGGCACTAAAAGTTATTGGTTTTGGCTTATTGGGTGAACTGTGTTTAGTTTAGTAGCCTAGTGAGTTAAACACTTCCCTGTGAACCTGATGACCACAAGGTTGCAGGTTCAAACCCCCCACTTTCTACCACTGTGTCCTTGAGCAAGATAACCTCAGTGTCTCCAGGGGGTCTGTCCCTGTAACTAATGATTGTAAGTCACTCTGGATAAGGACATCAGCCAAATGTCACTTTACCTTTACCTTACTTTGCTGTGTGTTAGTTATTGTTTTGTTCAGGATTTCTATTGTCCTAGACATTTTAAATGGTGGCACTTCTGTTTTGCTTGACATTTAAAATAAAAAAAACGTTACTACCTACTCCACCCCTTCTTATTAAAATCCAGTTACCATAATATTTCAGTCCTGCACTCTTTTCTCTTCAAGTTGTCTTCTTATTTTATTTATTCTGGGACACATTGCATGACTAGGAATGTCCATTTTTCAAGTGTATTTTTTGATATAGTATTTTTAAAATGAATGTATTCTTTTATCTTGTATGTTTGCACCAAGCACCAAATTCCTTGTACATGTGAACATACATGGCAATAAACTCTATTCTGATTCTGATCATTTAATACTGGTCCACTCATTATGGGTCACTCTCAGAACTGAAGTTATTAAGGCCCCTAAAAAAGTAATATAAATAACAGATGCAGTGTAATAGCAATATTTTATTCATTAGGTATTTTAAAAATATTTTCATTTTCGCTTGTTTGGAGAGATTCCTGGATGAAAACTGAATTAGAGTTCCTGGAAGTAACAGTACTCTGGACTTGTTTTTTAATCCTCTTTCTTTTAGTGCACTTCTTGTAAGCCCTGTGTTGCTGACTGGCTCCTGGGCACATGACTATCACAGAACTTCTCATATCATCTGAACAGGAAGTGCTCCTATCCTATATTTAACAAACTCACACATACTGGCAGCCTCGACTTTTTTGATTTCACATCATTACTGATCGGGAAAAAAAACCCCTCAAAAATCCCCAACAAAAGTCACTTTACAGGAGAAGGAGAAAACATTCTTAGTCTTGATATAAATTTCATTCATTTTATTTGAACTCTAAACCTAAAAAATGACTCAACGTTCACTTGGTTGACAAAAAGAAAGACAAAAAAAAGAAAGAAAGATACATAAAGAAAGAAAGAGAGAAAGAGAAGAGAAAGAAACAGAAAGAAAGAAATACATGAAAGAAAGAAAAAGAAATAAAGAAAGAACAGAAAGAAATATACATAAAGAAAGACAGAAAGAGGAGAGAAAGAAAGAAAGAAAGAACAGAAAGAAAGAAAGGAGAAAAGAAGAAAAAGAATGAACAGGAATAAAGAAAGAAAGAAAGAAAGAAAGAAACAAGAGAAAAAAAAGAAAATATGATTTGTAACATCTCCTCCTGTTTTATGGGTGGAATTCACCTGCAGAGTATTTTCATACACTGTTTATAAACAGGGAGTATGAAGTGAGGTGGCTGGAGCTCTGAGGGAATGTTTAATGAGACCCTCTGACAGCACTGAGGAGAACAGAGCACCTGTAGCCCCGTAGTTAAAGCCTATTTTCACTTGAAGATTTGTTACAGTTAATCTTCTCACGGTGGAATTGGGGCAAAGAGACCATGTGGACAGATGGAGGCTGGACAGAGTTCACACACACACACACACACACACACATGCTCGGCCAGGAGAATCTGAGACATACATGCTGCAAAGTCTCCAGAAAAAGGCTAAATCTGGGCAGGACTAGATTTATTGTTGTTTGCCAACAGCATGATTTGCCGAACGTGATAAGAAAAGAGGAACGACTTCGAAAGTTTACCTCATAAATCTGCTGATGGCTGTTGTGTGAGGTTCTTATGTTTATGTATAACATTGAAGTATTGTATTTCTCCCTCTGCGTGGTTCATATGTGGATAGTTTTTTGAGCCAGAGTGCTATAAATACCACTTGTTTGAACACTCCACTGTGGCAAAGCCAAGAAATAACACCGTCTTTACTGAGTCACAGGTGTCTAATGTATAACAGCCGCTGGTCAAGTCACTGTAAATAGATCTCCAACCGGAGCGAGTAAACAGGTATTAACTAGGGCAGAGCAACGTGTTTATTTTCGCGCTGACCTCGGCCTCGGGCGCTTCTAGACCAGTGAGAGCTGGATACCTCCACTTTTATCTCCTGCCTGTCTTTCACAAGAAGCCAAAGTCTACATGTTACATAACATGGCGCTGCACTGGAGAGTAGAAAGGCAGGGACAAGGGATGAGCATTAAATAAGACGGATTATCATGCTTTTGGGCAATCGCAAAGTGGGGCAATGCCACTAAGAACATCTTCTGGTCCTGAGAGTTGCCATTACATTGCCCGGTAATTCGAGAGAGTCCCTTTCTGTTTGCCATGTTTTGAAGGAACAGGGGCCCGTTTAAACAGCCCTGTTGGTTCCTTCGACCTTAATACTTCAGGGCTCACAAACAGGCCATTATCTGGCTTGATTGCTTTATCACAACAGATATTATGCAATGAGAAACTGCAGCCGCCGTGCAGTGAAAAGGCCAGCTTGTGCATGACACTTGGATGTTTTGACATCGCACATCAGACTTCTTTTTTTCTCTTGCTCAGTAATTTTTTTTTCCTACTTCAGAAAGCGCCTCTGGTATATTCAGAGGGAAGAACTGGCAAGGCTGTGACCCTGTACCAAGTTTTAGCATGGTCAATCAATGTCAAGCTCTTCGTGCTGTTGCTGAAAGGATTTTCCAGCCTTTAGTTTGCCAAACTTTGCTGTTATTGGATATTCTGAAGGTGCAGCCCACTGGGTAGACACTTTTTTCTCCAAAATGGTATAACTGGTTCTATAATACACTTCCATTGATCCGAAAAGAAAACCTGATTGCGTGATCACAAACACTACCATATAGTAACTACCATACGTAAAAATATCCCTCTGTTTGTATTCTTGTATGAAACTTTGTAATTTTGGATAAGACTGGTCCTTTAAAATAAATGTTAAGATTTTAATGCAAGTACCATATGCTTTGGGACAATTTCCATTGGTCTATGAAACGTTCACACCTAACAGACAGCTGGAGTTTTCATACGGCTAAATAATAAAACCTCAAAAATGGAGTTAAAAGCTTTTAATATGACAGCAAGTATTTGATCTCCCCGGCTCTAAAGGCCCACCCAAAGATCTCCTGGAATTTACAGGTGCCTCAGCATGGAAGGGATGTTCCATCCCAACATTTTTGAGCTGGTTTACAACCATCTTTCTCAACCCTGTGCTTAGGGTGCCTTTACTTTTCAACATATTTACTATAACCTGTCTTCTGCCTCACCTGTGATTAAATGAGGAATCACTGATTTTGGTTAAACTTTTCACACAACACTCAGTAACCACATCAGTTCCTCCCTTAAAAGCCTTGTCTCTTAAAACTGGGCTAAATTAGTTGTTGTGCTTTCATTTTGGTGCCACCCAAAATAATTACCTGTCTGTCAAATATTGACCGAGTTGAGTGATGCCTTTTAACTTCACTCTCTCCTGTGTTGAAAGCCACACTGATGTGTTGTTGGCTTTGCTCCTGATTGGTCATATTTCGTGGATTTTTTGGTTTGTTTGGTAGCCGGTGGTGTAATTCACAGTTTTGGTGTTACATCTTTTGCATTAGTACCTGTTGGTGCACTGTGTTTCATTACAGTTCAGGTTGGTAGAATACTAGATGTAATGGTAAGGAGCCCGGTCTCACATGTTTTCGTGCAGCCATCACGAAATACAGTTTAATCAAAATACATGCTGCGAACTCAGAAATAATGAGTTGATTCCTTATCGTTTTTGTTTGCAAAGCAGTTAAAACAGGTTGAAACGCGGTGAGGTGGGTAAAGTACCTAACACTAACCCTAACACTAATCCTAACACTAATCCTAAACCTGACTTTAACCCTAACCCTAACCCTAAACCAAAACCTTACTTTAACCCTAACCCTAACCCTAAACCTAACCCTTACACTAACCCTAATCTTAACCCTAACCATAACCCTAACTCTAACCCTAACCCTAATCCTATACCTGACTTTAACCCTAACCCTAACTCTAACTTTAATCCTAACCCTAACTCTAACCCTAACAGTCACTAGTTTGTGCTGATACTGGCGATGTTACGCAGTGCGCATTAAAATACAGGGTAGTGAAGTGTTGTCCTAGCACGAAAAAAGCCCTAACTCGTGATCACAGCACGTATTTTGATTAAACTGTATTTCGTGATGGCTGTGAGATCAGGTTTGTGGGATCGGGTTGGGGTGAGCCACGTTTTTGTGCAATAGACATGCAACTTCGTTGCTAGGCCAGTAGTTGGTAAATCTCTTTGTCATGGCAGGCAAGTAGATCCATCTCCTTTTATTGGCTCATTTTAATGTTGGAAGGTCTACTTTATTTGTTTTCTTCCATTTACATTGCCTAGAGCAGCAACAGAGAACGTGTCATTTCTGTGTATTTTAAATGATAGCAGCTAGAACATGAGGAGAATTTCTGACATAAAAATCAATGATGTCATCCTTAACAGGTCTACTGGGAGCTAGATCATATGATGAGTCCCAAGGACTGCGTTGAGAAACACTGGTTCCAAACATCCGTCATCATCCTCACGTCTCGGGGAAACAAACCGATCAGGATGGATTTTGTATCAACATCTTTTTCACCATGTCATTTATTTCAATGGTGAGTCATCATACTGGGTTGGCTCCATATCCGGGCAACAAATTGCACAGTGCCATCATTAAGGCTGAGATCTTTCCTATCGTTCAGGATCAAGATGAGCTTACTGGACGCCACGCTGTGTATTCTTCTCCTAAAGAGGTCCCACACTGAATTCTAAGGAACATCCAGGGACACGTAGATTTAAGAAGTCTTTTTCTCCACCGCAGCCAGCCATCAGCAAACCGGCTTGAGCAGAGATGGAGTGAGAAGGTGCGTATATCTTGTCAGATCTCAGACTGGTTCCCTGGCAGTTTTTTAAAAGCATCCTGGAGTGTTTCAGTAAAGGAGTGTAATTGAGCCTGACCTGCCATCAGTTTCAAAGAAACATCTTTGCCAGAGCGATGGCCCCACTCTCCCATGCGTCATTTTTTCCCCCACAGAGGTAACTAACCAAGCCTCTTTGTTGGAGGTATGAGTCATTCTTTAATCAATGCAGGTTGCAGCAGCCGCCTGCTGCCATTGCCTCAGATAGATGCGGCTTTTTAAAAGATTGGGAGCTACTATCATGTGTGCCAGCACGTTTATTCACTCGCAGACACATACACACACAAACAATACACAAACCCACACACAAAACCAAACAAAAAAGATTCCTGCATGAACTCATGTACTGTTATGTACATTCTGTAAACATCATTCAGCATATTACCTTGAATTAAAGGCCAGTGAGTACCTCACTCAAATGTTGCACTTTATATTTAGACAGTGCTTTTGGTCTGAGAGTGTTCGTAGAGATTAGAAACAACCATTTATCTCACAACTCTAGATTCGAACACACTGTCTAACTCAACAAGGTCCATCAAAGACCTACTGCCAACCATTCGCCGCCACTCCTTCACAAATGAGGTTTCTTTCCTCATTAAGGAGTTATTTTGCCCAGGAGCAAAACCATGGTGGTGTTTTGCTGGACCGAACACCTGAAGATAGACGGCCTTAAACAGCACTTAACTGGAATTTGGAGTATTTTACAAAGCCTCTGGGGCTTGAAACATGAGGAATGTCACCAGCAGACATAGTAAAGGAAGAGCAGTCATAATAAAGGAGCTTCGTATGCCCCAAAGTGGCTTCAGAATGAGTAGGGGACCACGAGTTATCTGCATTTCTAGATAGTCATTTATTCCAAATGCTCCCAATGCAATTTTAACCCTGCCACAAAAACACCTAAAGAAAAAGCAGAGGAAGGTCTCAGCCCCAGGCCTCAGTGCCTACCAGATGGCACCACATTTTCACTGTAACCTCAGATTCCAAATAAACCTGTACCAATTATTCAGTGCTGTTAATGGCATGGCTTGGGTGTGTCGGGAGTTGACAGGCCCTGAGAAATGAGACGCTAAGCTAATGCATTAACGTGCAATGATACGTGCACCCGGATTTTACATTCCTTAATATTTGTTTCAGCTCATGCTTTGATGCCACAGTAAAAAATCTGAATGGAGATCTTCAGTTGATCCCAGTCCTTTAAATAAAGGCCTTTTATAGTTAATGTGAAAAACTGGATACAAGCTTTTAAAGTATGCTTATGCTGTGAGATGTCTGAAAAAGGAAATACCTTTTGTGACAAAAAACTGCCCTGTCTGACAATTATGTGAGAAGATCGGAACCACCTTGAACCTACACTATGTGGACAAAAGTATTGTGACACCTGTCCATTTCACCAACAGGAACTTTAATGACACTGCATTCAAATGCATAGACTTTAATATGGAGTTGGTCCCCCTTTTGCAGCTTTAACAGCTTCCACTCTTCTTGGAAAACCTTCCACAAGATTTTGGAGTTTCTGTGGGAATTTGTGTCTGTTCATTCTGTAGAGCATTTATGAGGGCGGGCACTGATGTTGGATCACAATCTCCGTTCCAGTTCATCCCAAAGGTGTTGGATGGGGTTGAGGTCAGGACTCTCTGCGGGCCAGTCAAGTTCTTCCACACTGAACTCATCCAGCCATGTCTTTATGGAGCTTGCTTTGTGCACTGCAGCAGTGCATGGCCTTGGAGGCATGGCCTTGTCCAAAATGTCTTGGTATGATTAGCATTAAGATTGCTCTTCACTGGAAGTGAGAGGCCTAGTCCAAACTCTGCATAATGGGGTGTGTCCTAATACTTTTGTTCTTTTAGTGTATGCCCTGTTATTATTGAATAGTTACCCAAGATTCATGGACATACTAACTGTGAAACAGCAGTAGGCTGTTTTTAACTTGCCTTCCCTGAGTTACCTTTGTCCTACTGACAGAAAGGAGGCCCAGTGCACTGCACACATGCAAGTATGGTGATCACAAAACAGCCAGTTTGTCTGAATTTTCACAAGGTTATGAGAACTGTTTTGTGACTGTGGGCTGGAGCCACAACACTTCACCAGTCATCATGGAGAACACGACTCCAGCAAGGCTGCACACGCCTACCCTAATTCCATATGAAGCATTTACTGGTCCCTCCTTTTGGAAGTGCCTACGCCAGCCTGGTTAAATACAGCCGCTGTGGTCAGTGTGCGAGGAATAGTGGTGGCTGGCTTTCCGGTACATGAGACATTGTGGAGCTGTCTCACTGGGCTTGGGTTGTACAATATGGTCAAGACTTGCAACAGGGTTTGCTGCATGTTCACGCACCATTTCAGTGACATGATCAATCGCTGCGCTCTTGCTCTTCCGCTCCAGAGAAACCGCTGTGCATATGTACTAAGTGCTTCAGTAAATCAGTCTCCGCCGTCTGCCAGGAACTTGAACTGGCCCTCTCTGTCTCGTCGCTATAGCAACTGCCGAAGCTCTGGGCTTGGGAGACAGTGTGCTATGACAGAGGCAGGGAGGGTTTCAGGTGATGTCCGCTCACCCTGGAAAGCCATTAAAAGTGGCAGTGGCATTCAGGTCACGTCCAAAGGCCTTTTTTTTTCGCCCTAGTCCCGGTTGTTTTCAACAGGTGTAATACTCAGCGTGCTTTTTGGCGGTCATTTAGTGCAAGATCACTTTGAGGTATCTTTTAGAGACCGTAGAAAATGCAACCATGCTTCTCAGGAAAGAGACAGTTTGAAGACATTTAAGCTCCCAATTAACACTCCTCAAACCAGAAGACATTCTCGAGGTCTCGATCAGGGCATTTCCTCTCGGTCTTATCGCAAGCTTTGTCATGCTTTTACCCTTGTTATCTAATCCCTGTCTCAGTTCCAAGCCTAATGCATTTTCATGGTTAACCGAGCAGAATTGTGAGCTCCCAGACATAACGTGTATTCCCGCGCTGTCGTCTAAAAGATTACTTAATTGATGCCAAATATAGCTTTGAAATCAGTGAGAGTACAAATCAATCCCTGTGTCATCCCCGTAGGGACTGATTGTTTTCACTGGTGACTTCATCCAGTTGTCGGAGGAGTAGTTATGGTCTTAGTGTACTTTCCCCACTGGGTTGACAGCCCCCCAGCGTCTGCTGATTCACCATACAGTCCACTTTGTCAGGCCACATTAACGGATTGAGACGACAACAGGGGACAGGCAACGCAGGAACAAAGGGATAGCAGTTTTTACGTCACGGCATCGGTTTTACAGCGAGATCACATAAAGGATGGAGATGCCCAGTATGTTCTTCAGGTAGTTGCCATAGCGATAACCTGCCACTGTACACGTAAGAAGGAAAAGGGGGGAAAAGATCCACAACTAATTGTTTGAAACAATACAGTAACATGGTAGCAAGGCTTCCTGTGGAAAGTGGCAGCCTGTTCAAATTGGCCTTCCACTCGTTTCTGTTCAGACAGACGTTTTCTTTCATTCAAGACGCACCACGTCGTCAGAAACAGACAAAAGGAAGCTTAGCTTTAATCCTCAATGCAGTGCCGTGTCACAGCTGTTTTTCCTTTCACTAGACCTCATTTACTGCAAGTGGGACAGTCTGTTATAGACAGCGGTGTACAGGCCGGCCCAGCCTCTTGCGTTGTCAATTACATGTGGAAGGCACGTTTACTAGTTCAGTATTGTCTGTTTTTTATTTGCTCTCCATGCTCAGGCGGTGGGAGAACAAACGGCAAGGATTAAGGCTGCAAAGAGAGCAGTGCCTCTGGGACAGCTCGTCAGAAGTGCTCATATAATGTGGAGCAGGCTTCCTCAGCCCTTTAAATCCAGCCCGAACTCAGCCCTGTGGCCACTGGCGCCAGGTCCTCCAGCTGCTTTATGGGCTGCTCTGCTGCTACTGCTGTTGTTGTGTGTGTACTTTTGTGCTTGAGGGCAACTGGGGGGGATATTTAAGATGGTTTTGCAGGTGTGAGGCCGCATGCACATATGTGTTGCCTGTTCAAGGGGACCCTTTGAAGGGCTAACAAGTCTATGGCCACATCACTGAGTCTGATCACTGAGAGTCAAGGATGTTTGGCTGAACCTGGCAAGCCTCTGCACAGCTGTAATGCTGCATAGCCAAAGACGCTGGAACAAGCGCACATGTAACTATTATAATATTGGGTGATTTTTAAATGAAAATATTGTACAGGCTTTGAATTTCAGATGGTTAGAACCGTAACTAACTTGATGACAATATATTTGTACCCGTCATTGGACTGTATATGGTAGTTTGATCAATTTCTGTATCATGTCATTAAAAAGACTCCTGTTTTACAGAAGTCTTTTTAATGACATGCTTTTCAATGGCATTGCTGAAAATTTGTCTTGGAATATTTTTGGAATACACATTACTTTGTGTTGTTTGAAAATCTAAATTCAAAGTTGAGGTGATTCTACAAAATATTTTTACATTTTGGATTCATTACTAGTCTGCACATAATACTGTGTGTTCCACTTTGCCTTGCTGTTTATGATTAAGGTCTGCTTTAGCTGAAGGCCAGTTTAACAGAACCAGATGATTTGATTACAAAACAAGGTGCAGTTCTCGGAAGTCCAGAGGCCTTTGTGTGAATTCTGGGAAGAAATAGTGGCCTAGTCCTCAATTTATAAACTGTAATCTTCTTCCAGCAAAACTCCATTTTGGAATAAGCTGCAGAAACGTGCGGATTCGACGAAGGCCCGGGGGGAAGGGAGTGAAAAATCATCACAAGAATATTACGTCTCCAAAATAAATGAATCATCCATTCTCCACAGTTACACGCTGTCTCTTCAAAGTAACACTAAACCTCCATTTACTGTCTGGAAAAAGGAGTCGTTTTCTCTCTCCCATTAAAGAAGATGGAAATTTAGGGGCAGAAACGCACAGTCTGTCTTATTAATCTGGCTGGGTACTTTCTCTGAGAACACTCTGTGAGGGAAGTAAACAGGTCATATGTGTCGCAAGCATGTGCATTAGATATGCGCTATGAGAGACACATCTCGTACACACAGTGTTGGGCAAGTTACTTCAAAACTGTGATGCGTTATTTAGTACTTGTTACTGTCAATTCAAAGTAATTCGTTACATTACAATATTACTGTATTTAAAATGTAAGGCATTACACTACTATTGCATTACTTTTAA
>JBBPCY010015575.1:0-15208 GCA_037974405.1 Brachyalestes nurse
TGTTTTTGCTAGCAGTGCTCGAGTGGAGCGTAGGCTATCCCATTGGTGCGCCCCTCTGCAATACCTCTGTGCCCCCCAGTTTGGGAACCACTGCTGTAAGGTAAACATGCGAAATTTGGTGCATTTTGTCTATTGAGCAGTTAAAAATCTGAGGGAGCTCTGGCTTCCAGCTAAGACCAGACAGGCCCTGCATTTTCCACTCTAGCTAACTAAATTACTACTTCTTCTTTCAATTATATATATTTATATTATATTTATTTAGATATATGTAAAAACAAAGCATAAAATAATCAGTCCATTTCATTTAGATTTGCTTAAATCGCTTTTGCGTGATCTGTGTAAATTGGTCGAGTGCATATTACTCATTGAACTACCTTATTTAAAAGTCTGTGTGCCCCTGTTCAAACTAAATGTTCTGCTGATTTTCTAAATAAAAATAAATACACATCTTCTACAGAGAACACATTTTTGTGTACTTTTTGATACACAGTTACTGTGGCTAAATTTAACGTACTTCTTGTCTGTGGACGTTTAACATTTTATGCTTTATTATTCCAAAACAGAAATTGCAGTAAAATTCCATATTTAAGTTTATTTGTGGTAGAGGATATGTTAGGTTTGTTTCACTTTGAAAAAAAATTTAGTTGGGGGTTTGCATGAGGCTGTACTTAACCGAGATGCATGGAACCACTTGATGAAAAAAATGTATACAGTATATATATATACGTTTTCTTTCATCAGTAGCTGCATTAGTGCAGTTTTAAGGACTATTTAAAAGGACTATACCAGCAATAGTGCTCGCCGGGTGATGCAGTGGTGCACTTTAGATGATGAAGCTGAAACCTCTAAGATGCATATTTATAGACACTAACAATGCAGGCATTCCTTTCACAACCACCTACGTTCTTGTGCTCAGACAAGAAAGAAGTGGTAAATTATAAGAGTTAAAAATAAAGTGTGTGTGTGTGTGTGTGTGTTTGGGGGGTGGGACTGGTTGAGAGAACCCAAATTTCAGTCTCAAACAAGCTTAAGAAAACAGAAAAAGCTATATGCTTACTTGAATATGTCTTTACTGGAGCTGAAATATAGCTTTTTTTCTTTCTAACTCTGAATTATCACTGCCATTACTGCTCATTCCTCTTTCTAATCATGTGAACACTCCCATGTGTCCTCCTCACAGATATGCACGAGAGAGAACTCCTCTGCTTCAACTTTGTCAGAGCACTGCTAAAACTTTCATGGCTTCACCCTCATTGCAGAAATCTAAGACTCCCATTGCATTCATTTTTTAAGGGCGAGCCTCTGAACGAGAAACACTTTCCTTTCTCAGGACACTAATAACGTTGAAATTCCTAAAAAACACCTTCCTGCTTTCAGATGGCACTCAGGTTGTATTAAAGTTTCATACTAATGCAAAGGAAGATTTGTAACAAGAGGATTATGGTGCATCTTCAGCAATAAATGGAGCAGTGGGTGATGAATGTGTGACCTTGTGGCCTTCTGCGAATAACCCACTGAGCAGCTCTATAATATAATACACCAGCAGCTCATGAGGCTGTGTAGAGTTATCTTGCAATTATACTATAAAAAGTGTTTCCCTACCTCGTGATTTCTTTTACTTTTTTTCGTATTTCTTACACTTTGTTGCTTCAGACCTTCTAACAAAGGTCATTAGTCACGTTTTCTAACCAAATAACTACATTTGATGTAAAACTAACACAGCTTTCCACAATAAGAACAAATACTAACAGTTAAATATGATGGAACTAGCACTATGGTGTGGACTTTGTTGCTTCAGGGCCTGAAGGACTTCCCAAAAATGACTTTACCATGAATTTTGCTCATTATGAGAAAATCCTACAGGAGAATTTCTGGTCATCAGTCTATGATTTGAAACTCAAGTGCTGTTGGGTTAAGTAACTAGAAAATGAACTGAAGCGCAAGAGCAAAACCACCTTTTATAGTGTCCTGACTAGAATCCCATCAAGATGATGTAGCAGGATCTTGAATATGAATATCTTGCTCGGACCAGTCATTAGGTTTGGGGAGCAATTATGTTTATTATGTTTAAAAGTTGAATCTTTCCTTGTTTCATATTAAATTTATGTGAGGATCTGAAACTATGTAGTTCGACAAATTTGCAAAAATACAGTTGATCGGGATGGGGGTAAATACTTTTTCCCAGCACTGTAGACCCGGGGATAGAACCTGTGTTGCAGGCGGCGAGATCCGTCTGCAGTGACGGACCTAAGAACTGAATCTGTGTCATTCTGGACAGAAAGCAGCAGTTTTGCCACCTGAGCATCTTGAAGGGAGTAAAACATCCCATATTTTATGTACTGATCCCGAAGGAAATTATTTGAGTCCTCTGCATTTAACCCACTCACCTGAGTGAAGCAGTGGGTTGCAGTGTGTGGGGACGGAGCCTTAGTGGTGCTACTGGCAGTGGGCTCATTTTTAAAACATACACATGAATATTACATTTGAATTTTATTTATTTAATTGTAGAGGTGTCAGATACAGCCGAATTGTGAGAATATCAGTACATGACAATATTAAAAGCAGATACATTTTAATGCTTAACGAGGAGCCTGGATCTATGTTAGCCTTAGTAGTTAGTGGAAAGCTATAAAGGGACACTATATAGTACAACAGCCTGTGAAATAGTGTGATTGTTGTACAAATTGAAATGAGAGCTCTAGCACACAATGCTCACGACCTAATGATACTAATGGCACAAAAATTCATTCACATATATTCATTTTCCAGATTAATTAAGGTTTGTTAACTTGAAAGCAGACCAGAAAGTGACCAGCAGTACCACAATTTCATTTTATGCAACCTTTCACACACTGCACTGCACTAAACAATTAAACAGGACCAGGTCTATACATACAGCTGGGTCCTGTTCTTTAAGTTTTGACTACATACATCCACAATACTAGGTACTAATGGTCATGTTTGATGGTTTAGGCCTGTGTTTTGCACAGTGTAAATATTAACTTACCTTAGTTGCTGGCAGGTTATTTTGTACATTTGTTGAACTCCAAATTATCGTTTTTGTTTGCAGTCACCAGTTAGCGTAGATACTTGCGATGTTACGCACTGCGCATTAAAATACAGGGTAGTGAAGCGTTGTCCTAGCGCGAAAAAGTAAAGCGTTGTCCCAGCACGAAAAAAAGCCCTATAGCGTGATCGCAGCATGTATTTTGATTACATTGTATACACATGTTGTGTACACAGAGCTGTGCTTTACACTGTAAGTGGGGCACAGAGTGGGTAGGTGAAATATGTCTGTCAGTGTTGACTTTAATACACACATTCATCTTATCCAGCTTTGGCAAACCATTCGATACACCACCAGGAACTAGTGTGCAGCAGGGGATTCTGCAGTGCACCTACTCTACTTTCCCTGATTTTCCATCTTCTGCTGCTCCCTCCCCAAGGTACATCCCTTGCTCTTAACAGACACATTGACAGATAGGAGGAGCAGAACTCCTCAGCAGCTGCTTACACCCACACACACACACACACACACAAGATAGAGGACAGAACAGGCCTCCTCAGCAGGTGCCGCTGCTCCTACACTCGGCTTACCTTCTAAGACAGACGATTAGCTGCACCCTGCCTTGAATCTCATTATGCCCGGCTCCAGCAGCCAGCAGCCTGTAAAGCAGGACAAAGGACCGTCCCCGCGTTCCCACAAATCATCCCCCATCACGGAGTCTGGCGCCCAGCGGCGCGCTCCAATAACGCCGCAGAGAACGCGGCCTGCTCCTACCTACAGCACAAAGAATGAATTATTGTGCTTTGTGCAAGAAAGAGTGGAGGGAGTCTTGTGCATGATTTTTCTTCACCATCTGGCCTAGTGACTCATGTAGTGCTCCGACGCTCTTCACAAGCAGTGCTTACTAATGGTGTCAAGTGACAGATTTCAAGGACGCTGTATCTGCGTAATTCAAGAAACTAAGACTTTTTATCATTATCACTCTAAATACATGAACCCAGCTTACACAGGGACACTTCAGGCATCTGGAGTTTCAGCATTATACCTGTATGGGTCCCAACCACATGAAAATACTTTCCATAAATGCATTTAAAATGTGATTTTGATCACTCAAGCCGCTTCAGGATGTGATCTGAGACACATTTTAGCCACATGTTATGTACACGCACTAATCTGTAATGTAACGTAATCAATATCTCCGATCCTTGATCAGCCCATTGCTGTGAAAGTGCCCCCCTGCCGCTCTGCTTATGGATAAGAAACCGCCCCCGGGCTGCCACAAAGCTCTTAGTCATCAACAGGCAGGTTTAGTGGGTGTATGTTGATTGTTGCACAATAAAACATGTAGGGTAGTGTGAACATTACAGCATTGCATGTTGTCAAGATGCTTGAGACGTGACTGATGTGGCACAGTCCAATAGATTTTGTCGTCTGGGTGAGTTCACAGTTTATACAGGGTGTTGAACATGCTGCTGTTACGATTAAACTCAATGACCCTGTTTACGCCAGGTCACTTCATGTGAATAGCATCTGGACTGAATCCTGATCAGATTTTTGCCTTGTTTTTTGTTTATACTTGGTTCTCAAATGTGTCTCCGGTGAGACAGAGTGAAATCAGTGTGTTAAGTAATATGCAAATAAGCTCGTATACAACAATTAGTCACCTGTGCTGCTCCTCATTTTCTATTCAAAAGAAAAGCACAATCTTGCACAACACAGTCAATGTTTACAAGAAGAGGGTGATCAAAACAGTGTATTGTAGTGAAACCAGGAAAAACAAAGGTGAGGTGAAGTTTAAACTAAACTAACTAAAGCATGTGAGGGTATTCATTTACGAAAAATGAATACATGGGACCCCCAGTTTCAGCTTTGTCTCTCTTAACAGGAGGGTCTGTGACCCCTTCAGCGCTCCCTCAATTAGAACTTCACCATAATGGATTTTTCCTTTAGCCATTGGCATATTTAACTGAAAGCGTTTAAGTAATTAGCATATATCACTCAGCCGCTGGCTTGTTTCACCGTAGGAAGCCTATTAGCAGCACAGCTATGGTAACTAGTTGCTCTATTTTCTTGTTCAATTTTTCCACTATTTAGAGTGGAATGCCTCTGACTGATACACCATAGGACAAACGTACTGTGACACACCTCTTAACCCTTCTATTGTGTTCATTTAGGCTTAACACTCTTGGTGTTCCCGGTAACTTTTGACCAAGAACATGTTAGTTGATTATAAATCCATGATAATATATATATATATTACTAATGTTGTGTTTAAACTTTCTATTAACTCAAATGTATGTAAACATTACAGGTTTTGAACTTCCATTTGCTACTTATGGCTTTCACATAAGGTCATACAACAAATTTTTTAAGAAAAAAAAACATTATAGAGATTATTTTGACTGTAACACATACTAAGATGAAACATTTTGTACTATTTATTACAGAGTATATCATTTCAATGTTTACCAAAGATATTGTTTTTAAACTATTTAACTTTCTTAAAAAGTAGCCTACCTGTTGTGTTCCCGGTCAAAAGTGATTTATTTTATGATTTATGATTTATTTAGTAAAGAAAAAAGATGTAGGAGATTGTGGCTAGATGGGTGCTATCGGATACAATGTGGTTGCTAAGTAGTTTCTAGACAGTTGCTATGGTGGATGAGGTGGTTGCTAGGGAGTTTTTAGGTGGCTGCTATGGTTTCGAAACCCCAGTGACGTTCATATCCGGCCCACTTGCTATTGTAGTTGAATAGTCCTGGTATACAAGATGGTTGCTCAGGTGAAGGAAGCGGTTGCTATGGAGATTTTAAGATTTTCTAAAAAATAATTTTTATTTGAATGAATAGTCAACAGGTGTGGTTCCCCATGGAGTAAAAATTGAATTGGAGATAGGTTCCTGTGGGGGAAAAGGGGACATAAGGTGTGTGTGTATGTGTGTGTGTGTGTGTGTGTGCTCAAAGGCACCAGCATGGTGGCGTGTGGGAGTGTTCTTAAACTCTATTTTATACACTAATCATAGACTTACTAATTCATTTCTAATGACCGGTCATTTTTGACCGGTTACACCATGAGTGTTCAATAAAACACACAAAAGTAATAAAAATTCTCAAATATTTTTTATGCATTCCAGTGCCTTGTGTAAACAAAGTAATGGAACCTTACAACAAACCGATAAAATTTGAAAATTGGTCAGATTTGACTGAGACACAATCAATACTGAACAAAAATACAGGCGCATTTCACCAGATATTAACAGATGTTTTGACATTGGAATTTCGCCCCAAAAAATTTGCCAAGTAAAGTGGCTACTCATAGTCACGCTTGAACACACTACAGAGTAAACGTTGTTAAATTCTTTCTCTGCATTTAACACATTCACCAAGTGAAGCAGTGGGCCGCCAGCAACCCGGCATCTGGAAAGCAGTGTGTGGGGATGGTACCTTGCTCAAGGGTACCTCAGTGGTGCCAATAGCAATCCTGGGATTCGAACCCAAGCCCTTCTGATTGCAGGGGCAACTCCCTAATCACTAGGCCACCAGCTGTACTGTACACTGTAATAGTGCACATTGTTCTAGGATTAGACACAGCTATATGACGAAGATGATGGCAAAAAAGTTTTTCAAGGCCTAAGACCAACAGAATTTACCAAAACTTATCAGTACTGGAGAACCAATTTATCATTTTCTCTTTCCTTTTCGTTTGCACAAATGTTCTGCCCTCTGAACATTTTTACGCATTGCAGTGACTTGTGAGACTGTGAGCTGTGGTGAGTTGTCCCACTGGCCTGTGGCTTGCTGTGTAATATTTTGATATCGTGAGGCGTGTGTTTTACATTAAACATTTGTGGAGGAAATAAAAGGAATAAGAAATGGGTCCACCCAGTAAACAAAACTACAAATTTTCTATTTTCAAATAGTTCTACCTTTAAAGTAGTGAACAAACTACAAGAACCACTTTTCTCAGTAAATCTGCAATCTGTGTGACAAGGTTGTAGCATTTGTCACACTATTATTGATATACTGAAAGGTTAACTTTAAAATACCCATGTTGTGTCATATTAAATAATTAAAATACTGGTGTTTATTGATGATTTAGTTGATTTATACATTTTTCAAAGAAATGATACTAGTTCAACATTCCAGTCTGATTCAACATCAGTATATGTCAGTTTACATTTCAGATGGTCACTTCAGACATACACCTTTTTTAAGCATTTACTATGAGGCTCTGGAATGAAAAAGAAACTTTCAGAAAATACAGTATTGTTCAGTGTTGAGTACACCATGAAAACTAAAGCAATGCTGACATGGTTTTGGAACTAGAGGTGGCTCATCGCATGGCAGTCCAGGCCAACATATAGTACCACAGAACACAACCAAACAGAAGAAAAACAAAGAAAAAAGTTTTCTGGCCATAAATTAGGTCACGGTAGTTTTCTGTCTGCCAAAAGTTACAAGGGCTCAATAAACAAATAAACCAAAAAAGGTTTTCAGATACACACCTTTTGAGAGTATATTCGGTGGGGAGAGCTAGACAGTGACATCTCCGCTATGGGCCTGTCCTCCAGGGGCTTGACAGTAACACGCTCAGCTGGAGTGTGGGGTCTTCGTGGGGACAGCACTTTGGGCCCTGGTGAGCTAGACAAAGGGATGTCGGCAGAAGTAGAGGACACAGAGACAGTGTGCACCATGTCCGGATTTACTCTGGTGGAAGAAACGGCAGTGGAGTAGTCTGGGGCTGGAACATACATAGGGGCAGTGGGGCTTGCATGGCGATACTGCTGCCTCTGCTGCCATTCGTACAACCGCCAGATAGTGCTGTCCTGTGTGGCAGGCTGAGGATGTTGGCTTCGGGGTGCCCAGAAGTGGGCGAGGCAGTCCTGGGCATCTTTGTAGTCGCTGGAAAGCTGCCGGTGCGAGTTCAGCGGGCTGTGGCAGGGCGAAGTCTTTGACAGGGACTGCTGGGCTACGGCTGCTCCAAAATTGTGCTGTGCTGGAGAAGTTTGGCATGTGAGGGTACCTTTGCCGGACATGGCTCTGGGTTTGAATTGATGTACAGATCTTGATTGGTATACATTTCATCCAACACAAGGGAAAAAAAACATTTTGAACTGCTGTTCAGCCACTAGATAATTTTTTTGTAAATTGCTTTGTACTAAGTGTGTCCGAAATCTATACAAACATAAATAGAGAGGACTGCAATTATTAGTTGACAAAGTTGATTTGTGTCAAAGGTGTCACAATTATGCATCATTTATTTAAAAACAAAGCTTTCCAATAGATTTCAGTACACAACAGCTAGTGCTGGCTTCCACTGCTTTACTGAACCATAAAAGATATCACTCAGACAAAGCTTTTAAAAAATCAAACATTTATTGATAGACTCTGATCTCAAAGCCAATTATTTCAAAAACTTTCTTATAAATAAATTAAATACTGCGTTCAACTAAATACTAAAATATGTGGAATATGTGGATTTAAAAAAGAAGCTAAAGTAATGTTTTGAATTCAGAATTAAATTGCTACCCAGCCCTAGCTGTGACAGAGACAAAGGTTGGAAGAATCACAGAAAGCATAACAGTGATCATTATGTGGAGATCTAGTCATTCGGATGACCTTAAGTTTGTGTGTAAATGTGTCTGAGTATTTGGGAGTTTAGACTCACCTTCTGTGCTCTCCCTTCTGTACTTTGACCCAGTTCGTCACTTGCTCCAGAATGTTTTTCCTCCCCTGAGTGCATGTGGGTGTGTCAGAGCACAGCATAGGGCCTTTCTGGCAGCTGACCATACCATTCTGTTCCAGAGGCAAGGATGATGCTCCCTGGGATGGTGGGTGGGAAGGGGGCTGAGAATCTACTCCTACTTCTAGTGAGCGCAGCTCATCCCCTAGTGTCCTGACTATTGGTGACTTCTCACGTACTTGCTCGATTTTGGGCAGAGTAGCCAGGCTCTCCTCCTCCTTCTCCACTAACACTTGCTTCAGCGGCTCCGTGCTTTCACTATGAGAACCTACTGATGGGGGAAGGACGGAAGTGGTAATGAGGTTGATCTGAGGTATTGTCTGCTGCTCAGGCTTCTCACACGTTTCCAGGTTGTGCGGGTGACTGGACTCTTCCGTGAGACTGTGTAGAAATAATGAGAGGGCCTTAAGTTCCCATTCTACATGTATTCTACCAGATTTGCCAGTGCAAATCCCTAATTTGTCCAGTAAACGCAGTATGATTTATTTATTCATGTTTTAAAGTCCAGTGCCTGACATCTTTAGATCAGTATGTGGGCACTAGATTCAAGATAGTTATGTGTACAGTAGAAAAACGCATTTCTCTGCGCAATGAAATTCTTTTTTTGCTGTCCACACAAATGCCGAGGTTTAAGTTAAGAGGTTTATATGAAAAGGGTTAGTAAACACTTTAATGTGCAATGTGCAGATATATATTACCTGTGCATTTGCAAATTGAAGGAAATGTGCAAAAGAGCTTAATGTGCAAACATTACAGTATGAGGTAGGAGATGTGCAACTGAGAAAATGAGAAAGAATGAGCTTAATGTGCAACCCCCCCCTCAAAAAAAAAAACAGCTTGGATTTCAAACTGAAAGTGTCAGCACAGGTCATCAGGATGAATAAGGCTTAACTAAGCCCTCAGCATTCCAAAGGTCACCATTCTCTTGCTCATTCTCTTAAAAGTTAAGTCACTAGCCAATTAAAAAATAAAATCTGTATTTGCACAACACCACTGAAGAAAATTCTGCTAATTTCTGTGCCACGCTCACTTAAAAGATTTCCTTTATAAACCTGCAACTATCTATTTATATTAAATAAATATGAACAAAGATAATGCACAAAACAGTATCCTGTTAAGTAAGATGGTCAAATTCAAGTATTGGAACATTGCAAAACTAAAAGGCAATATTCAATCAGATTATCAAACAAAATGCTGACCATAAACAGTCTAATAAAATGTTTAACTCCAGGTAAAACAGATCAGTGCAGACATGACATTAATCCTGTGTCAAGGAGGAAGACACATTTGCATTTTGACACATGAATAATTAGTAGCATTTACTGAATTCAGTGCTCAGCTGACCTCAGCCACATATGTAGCTAACTATAAATTATAAACCCGGTAGCCCATGCTGATGCTAACTTTTTTTCTGAGACCTTTGAAGTGGTGTCACACAGCTCTGAAAAGCCTGACAATCACAGTATAGGTTTCTCCAGTCTGTCCTCCATTTTGACTGGATCTTCACATTTTGCTTTAGTATTGTGCCGTCCAACACTATAATACCTGGCTTAGGCTCACTGACAGGCTTATGGGCTGTTAGCTTATTGTCATTTTTGATCCTGGAGGAAATTACTTAAGTCCTCTGCATTTAACTCATTGACCTGAGCAAAGCAGTGGGCTGACGACAACGGTGGGGAGCTGTGTATGAGGATGGTACATTGCTCAAAGGTACCTCAGTGGAGCCACTAAAAGTCCTGGGATTCAACTCCACAACCTTCCGATTGCAGGGGCAACTCCCTAACCACCAGGCCACCAGCTGCACTAAAGTGTTGTGCATAGTCTTTGCAACGCAGATCACTAAGTCAGACCCTTATAGTCTAACCTATGTATGTTTCTTAAGTTCTATTTCTCATAGTTTGACCTTTAAATATTTTTTCCCTTAGCACATTTTCCCATTGACCTGGGCTTCTATCCCCCATCTCTAAGTGTCCAGCCAATTTGGATTTATAATCTAAGAACAGCAGGCCTGTATCCAGCTGTGTCATGCTTGCAAAGCAAAATAAAGTGTTGATCCCAGTAACAATAATCTTCTTCCATGTTGGCTTTGAGTTGGCTTTGTCATTTTAAGGTTTGAATCCCAATGTCAAGCTCCCCATCTACAAAACACTTTTCCAGTTTTCAATTGTTCCTTTTTTTGTGCATCAATGCAACATGAAAGGCACCACCCAGTGGTTGAATTATTCCACCATTACCAACATTGATGTGTTCCCTTTTTTACTTTTAGGGAATGGTCCTACATGGTCCAGGGTTCATGTATGGGACTTGGATTCAGCAAAACAGAAAGTGTCACATAAATTGGCTTTGTTCCTTGGCACACAGGACATGTTTTGACATATGTGGCAACATCCTTGAAGAGCCCAAAATATCTCTCTCCAATCCACTTCCTTTTCTTACCTTGTCTTGTGTACAAGGAGTCACGATAGTAAGGTGACACATCTTTCTGCAAGCTGTCTATAATAACAGGTTTTCTTTTCCCTCCTTTTCATCTAGCTTGAACAGACCTAATTAAAATCTTCCATTGGGTTGACCTTCATTCCTTTGGTGCAGAATTAATTATCTGTACAAACGCAGAATAATAAGCTCACCGTGGAAAACTTGGGTGTCTAACTTAACTGGAGCTCTCATCACTCCACTAGTTTTCACTCTGCCGTCGGAAGCTACTATAATGCAGTCAGACTTGTAACACGATAGTTGGTTAGGCGTAACTTCTGCTACCAGTGACTGGCTAGCTAAAGTGTCTACTACTACCATTAGCTTCCCTTCCATCCTAGCTTTCATGGGAGGTTTTAGAGAAATGGGGACAAATACAGACAGTTTCCTGACTTGCTTTGTTGCTGCTTATCACTTTGAACCAGACTATTTTTTTTCCAGGGGGAATTCCACTTTTCCACAAAAGTACATCACAGAGACCCAAATATACGTTAATATCAACTGGTTATGATGCATATTCTCATATATAAAAGTATGTTGGAGGTACAAGTAAATCCAGCAAGATACAGACAGACAGAGAAAGACAAAAATACAAGTCACTTAATGCCACACAGAAAGCTGTGTCTGAAAAAGGGAGCTGCACTGTCCCACTTCTGTCAGTCACACAGACTGACAGTCTGCCACAAAAACATAAAACTACTCTCTTTTCAAATACAGCACAGCTGCAGGAGAATAAACAGAAACTATAGACAAGGGCAGTCGAAGTTAATACATCAATAAAACATTAACAAAACTAATATTCAAGGCCATTTTATTCAAGGAGTTCCACTCTAATTAGAATAATTAAGAGAGATGTGTGGGGACAGTACCTTGCTCAAGGGTACCTCAGCGGTGCTACAAGCAGTCCTGGGATTCTGATCACAAGGGCATCTCCCCAACCACTAGACCACTAGCTGAAGTGTGCAGAAGCATTAAAACACAGTGCACTGTAGATTCTTTTTCCTCTTCTTCTTCTTTCTTCTTTCTGCTTGCAATTACGGGTCACCACACCAGATCAACCGTCTCCTTTTCCTTTTGTCCTCTGTATCTTCCTCTCTCACAACAACTGCCTACATGTCATCTCTCACCACATCTATAAACCTCCTACTAGGTCTTCCTCTTTTTCTCTTCCCTGCAGCTCCATCCTCATCATCCTTCTCCCAACACACTCAGAACACTACCGTTTCACCCGTGTGGCATGAAGGATAAACCTGGCCATGAGCGAGAGAGTTGGTGGTTCACGCACTTTGAGGGTGAAGATGGTTTGAGGGTGAAGAATCAATGACTGAGCAGCCACCTCCTGTTTACCTGGCCTTTATACCATGCGACACACTCATTTCCGATTCCTCATGCGTTTCATGTGACCCGTGTGTGTGACATTGTCTCTAATCAGCACATGTCTAAACCAACGTAATCTCGCTTCTCTGACTTTTCCTCCAAAAGGTCCAACTCAAGCTGTCCCTCTAATAAACTCATTCTTGATCCAGTCCTGCCAAACCATACAACATAGCTGGTCTCACTACCATCTTGAACACATTCCTTTTAACTTTGATGGCACCTGCCTGTCACAAATCATTCCTGCCACTCTTCTCCACCCATTCCACCCTGTCTGCACTCTCTTCTTCACCTCTCTTTCATATTTCCTGTTACTCTGGACTGTTGACCCCAAGTATTTGAACTCCTCCACCTTCACCAGCTCTGCTGCCTGCATCCTCTCCATTCCACTGTCCTCCCTCTCATTTAAGCACAGGTATTCTGTCTTAACCCTACTGACCTTCATTCCTCTCCTTTCCAGAGCATATCTCCACCTCTCCAGGGTCTCCTCTACCTGCTCTCTAATCACACTACAGATTACAATGTCATCTGACAACATCACAATCCACAGGGACTCCTGTCTGATCTTATATGACAACCTATCCATCACCATAGCAAACAAGAAAGGGCACATAGCTGATCCTTGGTGTAAACCCAGTATAAACGCTTCAGTCACTCCTACCGCAGACCTCATTGCTGTCACACTGCTCTCGAACATATCCTGTAACACTCTCATATACTTCTCTGTGTCCACAAAGACACAGTGCACAGTGCTGACATTCTCTGTACTTCTCCATCAGCACCTTCAGAGCATCTCTTCTTAACCTAAATTCCGCCACTATTTCCTAGAACTTAATGCTGTGGCTGCACAACTTTATCCCTGGGTAGTTACTACAGCTCTGCATATCACACTTTCTCTTGAAAATTGGTACCAGTACACTTCTCCACTTCTCAGAAATGCTCTCACTCCCCTAGATTCCATTTTTAAAAATTGGTCAAAAACTCCACTGCCATCTCTCCTAAACACCTCCAAACCTCCACACCAGTGGCGATTTCTATAAGACTACAGGTGAAACAATTTCAGTGAAACATGTTTCACTGCGTCCCCGTTCATTTCAATGTAAATCTTCTCAGACCCCCACGGCTCGTGAATTTTCAATGGACTCTAATGGTAAATAAGTCCCACCCGTGAAACAAGTGACTGCCTACTGTGATAGGGTAGTTCTCCGCTTCAAAATGACTGACATAACACTCTTGCCAATCGCCGCCTTTTGTTCTATTTTCTGTACTGAGCACTGACCTTGAGTGTGAGACTGAAGCTTCATACATAACAAATGCGTAACATATTATTTACTAGTATTTATTAATAATATTTTTTTTATTTGTCTGAGTGCACAGAAGGAAGGGCATTAACTTGTTAGCTTGACCACTTGCTAGCCATCCCCCCCACCATCCAGCCAAGCTGGGCACTGGAAGCTAGTTATCTACTTTTTGCCTATTACTCCCATAGCCACTTGTGCGAGATGGATCCAGTCACCAATTTTTTGGGAGGGTAGATTTAATTTATAAGGTGAAAAAGAGGTTAGATATATTTTCTTAGGATTTAGAAATAATGTTAATTATGTACTGTTGAAATAAAGAGATATGTACAATAAAATACTTTTTATATTTTGTAGTGATGTAACACTAACTATGAGGAGACTGAGGGAAGAGCAGCAAAGAGAAGATACATCAAAATGTGAGGCAGCAACAGCAGAACAGCAGCAAAAGCAGGTGAAGTAGGTACTTAGGGCAAGAAAATCAAGCTGTCCAGGGTGTGCACGGCGAGGTGCTGAGTTTGTTTCACGGTGCGCGCCGGGGATGAAGGGTGGTTTGTTTCACCAAAAATATTGACCAGGAGCCGCCACTGGTACCTATGGATCAGAGCAAACCATTGCATTGGGGGTTGCCCAGATCAGATCTCCACACACGAAAACGCTCCAGACTGGATGATCCCCGGAGCTCTCTGATGTCATTATGTGGGTCTCAGATGGCCTTTTTCCACCAGGGTAGTGTGGTTAACAGGTTCAACTGGAACATGTTCTAGGTCATCGTCCCACAGTCTGGGATTTTGACAGCGGTCAGACATGGCCGATCACCGTTTGCGTTATTAAGTGGAAGAAGTCACAGAATTCCCTTATTTTAATCATCTTCTTTTGAAGAGCATATGTCTCACAGTGAGAGCTAGTCAGGCTAAAGTACAGCTTCCACGGGGGGGGGGTAGTTTTTAAAAGACTGTCAAATAAAGACCCTCATATGAATTCAAATAAGTTTCATGTTTGTAAGTGATATACATATTATACTAAATGAAAACATTTTCAGGTTAAAAACTGGCCTGATGTATTCATTTTTTAAGTCTCTTGTACTCATTCTGCTTTCAGTTAAGTTGTGACCAGTCGATTGGTGCTGGTAACAAAGTTTGTCAATAAATCAAAACTAAACTCATCAAAGTTCTAATAACACCTTCAGACTTTTCAAAGCAATAAGGCAGTGATCAAATGTTGTGCATAAACCAAATTCTATCTATCTATCTATCTATCTATCTATCTATCTATCTATCTATCTATCTATCTATCTATCTATCTATCTACCTAT
>JBBPCY010015593.1:0-15207 GCA_037974405.1 Brachyalestes nurse
GCTGGAGGAGTTCAGTGTGGAAGAACTTGACTGGCCGCACAGAGCCCTGACCTCAACCCCATCCAGCACCTTTGGGACGAACTAGAACCGAGATTTTTGTGACATCACAGAAACAAGCCTCTTTTCAGCCTAGTTTCAATATATGGAACATATGGCCTTGGAAGGTAATGATGCCTTTTTGTTTCAAAGGAGTGTGGAAAATTGAGTTTATCATAATATGGGTTTCTAATAAAGCAGCTCATCACCTTCTTCTCAATAACCACTTTATAAGTGACCAACATTAACATTAACACTATATAGGAGCTCAGTGATCGAAGCCCCTCTGTTGGTGCCCAGTTTAGTGGCCAGTATCGGACAGTTTCTGGCCACAGGAACACTGTGATCAGATATTTTAGAGAGATGGACCAGCGGTGAATTAGGCCAAGAACAGTGCATTTCCCCAAAATATCTGCACAACAGTGTTCCTGTGGTCAGAAACTGAATTTTCAATGCTGGTCTAAAGGATGGCCAGCACAAATTACGCATCATCAGATGTGCTACATGGGCCTCTAACTCCAAGAGTGGGGGGTGAGGCTACAAAGTGGGGGTTTCCAACAAAGTGGCCGGCCAGCGTCCAGTACATTCTCATTCATCATGGAGCGGGAACACCGTGGTCCACAGATACAGCTTAAAAGGTGTCGACTTACAACGCGGCCCTAATTTATCACTCTACGAAAGATGAACTGCTCCAAACGTGTTGGCCCAGAAACTCACTGAAGCTTTAGATGTGATAAAGAGAACATTCTCCTTGAATTCAATGTTTACTTTCTTTTCTGTTTATTGTACTACAAATGAACTGCATTCAGGCATCGTGCCATCGCTCTCAACTCCACTTACTGATTGACCATTCATTGGCTAGTTAACCCAGGTTGGTTACAGTTGGGCTCTCACTGGAACGCAAAACAGAACATCAATCACCAGACAGCAGCTTGGGGTGTTTTGTCTTTGTAATCCTGCTCATATAATACTGGCAAGTATAATACAGTACTAAGAAGAGATATTCACATGGAGAACAACATCTGATTAGCATATACACATCCTGTTAGCCAGTGAGGAAATGTCCACTCTCATGCATGGCTCCAGGGTTTGGCATTGGACAGGAAACCTGACTATATGAAGCCTGATGAAGGCCCAAGCCTGCAGTGGGTGCCTTTTTCCACTTTTCGTCCGATAAATTAAAAGCTTTAGCATGTCAGTGCTGCAGGAACTCATCCCTGCTCTTTTTGAACTCCTGTCCAAACAACATCTTCACTAAACACAGCCGTATGGAAACGCCTGGTGAAATGACATGTTTTGTTGGTTTTCTAAGTGAAAATGATGCACAGATTTTCTACAGCTGTGGTCACCATCTGTAGACTCTGAGATCTGCCTTTCTGCAGAATCTAGGTCCAACAGCACCTGCCCCAGCTAATTAACTTCATTAGAAGTCTTTGATTGGATCAGATGCATTAGCATTAGGTAAAGAAGGGTGTAAGCTAAACTCAGGAAATAGTAGGGGTGTTGAAATTAATCACATAATCGATGCATCGCGATGCAGACGTGGACGATGACGCATCGATGTTGTGGCAGGACATAATATATCATGATATCATTGCTTGATTTAAAAATCTATTTAAAAAGTAGCACTGCTGAATGTTTTGTTTTTGAAGACTGACTATATTCACTGAAGATGTAGGCTAGGCCTGTACTACGTATTTTGGTTACAATTCAATGCTTTGATGAGCTATGTCTATATTCTTTATTTCTATTTACAATTTAGTGTAATAGTCAGAAAACAAAACGTTTTCCGTTTTTTTCTTTTAATAAAACTGGGAGCTTACATCTCACTGCTTGTATTTGAAAACGTAAAAACGCGAAGTAATGTATTAAATTGATCGGATGCATCGAGATATCGAATCGAATCGAACCGTTGATATGATCATCGTAATCAAATCGAACCGTTGATATGATCATCGTAATCAAATTGAACCGTTGATATGATCATCGTAATCAAATCGAATTGTTGATATGATAATCGTAATCAAATCGAATCGTTGATATGATAATCGTAACCGAATCGAATCGGTGATATGATAATCGTAATCGAATCGAATCGTTGATATGATAATCGTAATCGAATCGTGAGGCCTGTGAAGGTTCACCCCTTTCGGAAATAAGTTTTCTGTATCTTTTGGATGTATTTATACACAGCTGCACCGTTACCCGTGTATAATATATGGATCCTCTGCATCTCCATATTAATTATATTTGCATATATTTGCATATTAATCTCATTTACTTTTCGCACACACAACTCTCAGCTGTTAGAAAACAGTATATGTCAAAATACTGTATTCATCCGGACTGTAGCTGTTGTCAATTTTACTAAATGTTGTCCTGTCCGGTAGTATTGCTGCTCTTGTGTTTTTTTCTCTTTCGTCCTGCCTGCACTTGTGGTCTTGTGCCGTTCTTGTGTCACTCAATAGTTCAGTTGTCTGGTGATCCGCATTATAATTTGATTAATATTCTAGCTAATAAGTAGAACATCCTGAATATGGAACATCCTGGAAATTCATTTGTTACCAAAGATTTTAATAAATACTGAGTGAGTAACAAACCTTATATATCAGTATAAAACGTGTATTCATTTTCACTTATAAAATTAACAAAACATGTCATTTGACCGAAGGTGATCAAACTTGTGCTGCTCTGTTAGTAGCAGTGTCTGCTAAGGGTTTTTAACATTGGTTATACAGTTAGTGTGTCTCAATTTTAAATTCATATCACAGCCTTATAGAGTGACAAGACCTCAGTGTGGTCACTGCACTCATTAAGAGACTACAGCCTGGCACCTCCAGACACCGAGGGCCGTCCCGCTGCCCTCATAAAACTCGTGTGGGACTGTTGCACCCCTCCAGGATTGGCCCTTCTGGCTTTTCCACCTTGTGTCCGCATCCAGAAAAAGACATAACAGGCCATTTCCCTTGTAGAAGGCACAGCTGCACTTCAGTCCACTCCAGACACACTGCAGGTCCGAAGTTACAGTTAACTTCATCCGGCCAGGAGCGACCCGCCCGTCCCGTCTCTTAGAGCGGCCGGCTGCCGTTCTCGGCGTACTCAGGCAGGCTGTTGAGTGCCGTCTCCTCACTCTTGGAAGCCGTGGGGGCCTCACTCTTCTTGCCACTCCTCTTGGTGGCCCTGGAGAGCCGTCGGCGAAAGTTGTCCCCGGCCAGAAAGTAGAGCACAGGGTCCACGCAGCTGTTGAGGCTGGCCAGGCCGCGGGTCACCTGGTAGGTGGCGTAGACGCGGTCGTTGAAGGCGCACATGTCCGGGCTCTGGAAGTAGAGCCGCGCCCGCAGGTTGAGGTTCTTCATGACGTGGAAGGGCAGGTAGGAGACGGCGAAGACGGCCAGCACGATGACCACCAGCCGCACCGACTTCTTGCGCAGTGGCGCGCTCATGTCCATGCCGTCGGGCCCGCCGCACGCCAGCGCCCGCACGATGAAGCCGTAGCAGGCCAGGATGACGGCGAAGGGCACGCAGAAGCCGAAGACCGTCATGCACATGTTGTAGACGAAGTAGCCCGCCAGCTCGTCCTCGGTGGTCGTGTCGTAGCACGTGGTGCCGCCCCCCCGCTTGCGGCCCGTGCGCGAGTAGTACAGGATGGGCGCCACGCCCGCTGCCACCACGAGCCACACGATCGCGCTCGTGCGCACCGCGTGCCGCTTCTCCAGGCGCCCGAGCGAGCGCAGCGGGTGCACGACGCCCGAGTAGCGGTGCACGCTGATGCACGCCAGGAACAGGATGCTGCCGTACAGGTTCAGGTGGAAGACGAAGCGCTGCAGGCGGCACGCAGCGTCCCCGAACACCCAGTCCGTCTTGTTGAAATAGTAGAAGACGAGGAAGGGCAGCGAGAGCACGTAGCACAGGTCCGCCAGCGCCAGGTTGAACATGTACACAGAGATGCCGCTCCACGGGCGCAGGTGGCGCGCGAACATCCACATGGCCACGCCGTTGCCCAGCAGTCCCGTCACGAACACCACGATGTACACCGTGGGCAGGTAGTAGAACTGGAAGCCCGTCTTGGTGAGCGAGCAGCCGCCGCGCGTGCCGTTCGACAGCAGCGACGAGGACGCGTTCGCGGCCAGCTCGGTGCTCATGGTGGGACACCAAAACAAACAAATAAAACTCCCCCAAAAACCCCCACGAGCGCGCGCGCAAAGACGCACCTTTCCCTTGCGGTCCGGTCCGGATCTCCGGCCCGGTCACGGCATGGTCCAAACCCACAGGAGGAGAGACAACAGAGCAGGACGGTTCCGCGCGCGCACCACCAAAACAAACACGTCTGGAGGGCGCGAGACGGGACGAGCCGAGACGCGCGCGAACCAGGAGCACACTCCGAGAGGGGGCGTGGCTTTCTCTTTCTCCTTACACCCGTATTCCGCACAGTCACGCCCCCCAGGC
Source organism: Brachyalestes nurse (assembly GCA_037974405.1). Lineage (NCBI taxonomy): Eukaryota > Metazoa > Chordata > Actinopteri > Characiformes > Alestidae > Brachyalestes > Brachyalestes nurse. The sequence goes on from JBBPCY010015593.1 coordinate 4,483, forward strand.
TGTGTGGACTCGTTGAAGCCACGCCCTCTGTGCTCTGATTGGCTAAACCTCGGTCAATTCAGGTGAACTACTGTCAAAATAATGGGCTTTATTAATGTTAGCGATGGTTTATTAGTGTTAGTGATGGTTTATTAGTGTTAGTGATGGTTTATTAGTGTTAGTGATGTATATTAGTCTTATTGATGGATTTTATTAAAGTTTGTGATGGTTTTTATTAATGTTAGTGATGGTTTTATCAGAGTTAGTGTTGGTTTTTTAATGTTAGAGATTGTTTTTATCAGTGTTAGTGATGGTTTTATTAGTGTTACTCATTATTTTTATTAGTGTTAGTGAAGGCTTTATTAGTGTCAGCGATGGTTTTTATTAGTGTTAGTGATGGTTTTATTAGTGTTAGTGATGTTTTTTTAGTGTAAGTGTTGTTTTTAACCCAGTCTATGGAGGTGCACAAGCCAGAGTATTTCTTAGTGCCTGTCCCAAACCTGGGTAAATAGGGAAGGTTACATCAGGAGGGCATCCCGTGTAAAACTTTTCCAGTGCTCATGGACACTGGGCTACTGTTGGCCAAAGAAGAAGAGTAGGATGGCGTCTCTGGAGGCAGAAGGAGAGGAGGAAGTGTAGGAGAGTAGAAGTAAGGGTGGTGTCTTTCAATGTTCTGGTAATTGTAGTAGGAAGGTGGCTTTACATAGACCAAAAAAATTATTCAAAATCATCAATTCTGTCAAACAATTAAGACTGATGGGTGTAGTACAGCACCACAGAATAATAGATTACAGAATGAATGCTATTAGACCACACTGAAACCCCTTTAACACTTTAAAACTGGAATCCTAGAAATTCTTTGGATTTGTTGAAATATGGGTGGGAAAAAACACCAAAAAACCAAAAGTGGCCAAAAACATAATCAATCTAACCACCTGTTTCATTTATAATCAACTGCTTTTGTCCTCCATGCACTTATTTAAAGGCTATTTTGTTCTATTGCTGCTTTTCAGCTCTGAATGGGAGTGAATGTGGAGCCTGAGTGTCGGGAAAATCTGTTTTGCTACTCAGCTACTGAAGGACAAGACTTTCAAGTCTTATTGCGGAATGTAGTCTGTCTGTCTGTCTGTCTGTGCTCATCTGCTCTCTCTCTCTCTCTCTCTCTCTCTCTCTCTCTCTCTCTTGCTCACACCCCCTTTCTCACGTACACACAGTCCCTCAGAAAGCTCTCTTTCCCGCTCACCGCTTCCTCACACACACTCCCACACACTTACACGCATCCACCTGCCCTGCATTGTTGCCCACACACGCTGCCAGCCTTGCCCTTCAGAGAAGAATGTCAAGCTGCCGCTCTGACACTCGCGTCTCATATATCACTTTGCTTATTTTAGCAAACGAGGCCGCACTGTTTTCCCTCATAAATCTCAGAGACATTTGGTTTCATTTCAAAGCTCTCCCGCTTTCTTTCTGTATCCCATAACTTCTTCTATCAGCCCCTGAGGAGGACGGTACATCCGAAAGCCCCGACCCTTGTTCTGCATGCTCTTTCGTTTGGACCATCCCATGCAGTCGCGTCCAGATCAGAGTTCCAGGAAACCAAATTGTTCTCCTCTTTTTTAAATCTGTTTAGTCTGAACGCTGAGTGAAGGCAACAGGAAATGGCCCGAGAGAAAGATCTGGCATGAACGTCCAGCGTCTTGGCCAAGTCCTTCAAATATAAATGCTTATAGGGCGACGAGGGAGGTGTTTCTCAACCACTGGAGGTGGATTAGCTTCACCTTAGGAGATAAAACAAGTCCGAAACTCATTCTTAAAGGATTCGACTGGCATAACGTAATTCCTCGCGTCTTCCCAACAACAGCCAGGAATGAAATTCATATTCAGGGTGGTCACAATCAACGTCAGCATGACACTCAACAACAATAGCAATAGCTAGGTACTGTAACGTACAGGAATGTGCTGAGGATAAAGTTACTGTGAAACTGTACTCCAGCAATACAGGCCTCGTCTTCTGGCTGCCAAAAAGAGTCGTTTTCTATCAGCAGTTTTCCAAGTGAGGTGAACTGGAAATGGACTTTTATTTCTGAAGGAGCTCGGCCAGTTATTACTGTCAGACTGTAAACACTACACACACTGCAGATTCATACTGGATTAAAATCACTCCACAGTTATTACTGTCAGAATGTAAACACTACACACACCTCAGATTAGTACTAGATTCAGCTTACTCCACAGTTAGAAATGTAAAAACTACACACACTGCTGATCCATACTTGACATACTTGACACAGACTGCAGATTAATCCTGAATTAAAATGGCTTCAGTTATAACTGTAAAACTCATGGACTGCAGATTCATACTGGATTAAAATCAGTACATATTTATTGCTGATAATATTTACTGAAGTTACTACACAGTTATTACTGCAAAAACTACACATTCTGCAGATTCATGCCGGATTAAAATCACTCCACAATTAATAGTCAAACTGTAAATATTACACACACTGCAGATTCACACTGTATTAAAATTGCTCCACAGTTATTACTGTCAGACTGTAAAAACTACACACAACAGATTCATAGTGGATTAAAATCACTCCACAGTTATTACTGTAAACACTACACACACTGCAGATTCATACTGGATTGTAATCATTACACAGTTATTACTGTCAGAATGTGGAAAACGATTCATAGTGGATTAAACCACTCCGGTTATCACTGTCAGATCGTAAACAATACACACACTGTAGATTCATACTGGATTAAACTCAGTCCACAGTTATTATTATCAGACAGTAAACACTGCACACACTGTAGATTCACTGGATTGAAATCACCAATAAAGTAAGAGGAACAAAAGGTAGGAGTTTCATTTAAAGTGAGGTGTAATATATCAGAGAGACATGGGGGACAGAAACAGAGAATAATGAGAGGTAATGAGGGACAGAGAAAGAGAAGGATTCATAGAGTGGAGGATATAGATCAGGGAATATGGAGAGTCCAACACACTTTGGTGATTTTATTGCCCTAACCTTCAAAACGTCTTATGAGCTGAATCGGATGTGTGAGAGTGAAGACGGAAATTACTGAAGTTTGCTGGATTGCAGTCCTCCAGGATCCAAGTTGTTCTAGATAAATAGGGGGCAGGATACAGGAAAATCATCGCGGTGTGTATGAAGGGAAAATCAAAACCAAACACCGCCGGCGGTCTGGCACCACACAGAGAGAGCGAGACTGGTCCAGACTCCCCCGGGTCCACAGGAAAGAACTAGCTACTGCCACTGCTGCATTCAAAGTTATCAAGCTGATTAATGCACCTATAAAAATAAATGCTGTCGTTGCATGAAGGGGAAAATGTTTGTTTACAATGTTGTAAAAGGGCTCAATCCTCTGAAAAGAGTGAATAAAAAACACCCATGTGCTAATTAACACTCGACTTCATGAGCAGCGGTGTGGCACGTAATTGACCATAATTCCTAGGGACGCAATGTTAAATCTTTACACACATTGACAAGGAAAACATACTTGTTTGTATCAAAAGTGGGTCTGTTTCTGAACATTTTTTGGGACCCTAGGGGACACCATACCGGGGACCCTATATACACTCATCTCTGGGTCTTTTTGGGGCCCTCTACTTCATTTTCTTCTATGCATTTGGGGCCTGATCAATCAATTCAGGCCCTCTTTCCACTGCCCTCTAGGTCGCTTTGGGGCTAGACCCTACTCTGGGACTCCTAGTGATGGAAGAATACGAACAATACAATTTTAAATGTATCCTCATCGTACACCCAAAGCAGCTTAGGGACCCTGTTTACAACACTTACTGTGAGAAGTGGACCTGTAAAAGTTGATGAGCAATGTAAATAACTGAAATGGCAATAAAATACTTGTATAAGCTGCAAACAGCAGATCAGGGAAGGCCACATCTAGCTGTGGTCGTAGGCAAGCTGACACTGAGCCGAATCACTGCACATCCCTGACCTTTCCATGACCTCTGCCACCGTCCCTTAGCAGGCGCTTCCCCATCCAAGATCAAATAAGGGCTGAGAGGGGAAAAACAATCAACCTTATTTGGAGTGGTTATAACATTAAAATAACACTGTTTACTCAGCAGCGTAATTCTATTGACGGATATTTCAGGGGAGGGAAGAAGAGACTCCGTCTTAATTCCCATCCACATGGCGTCGGGAAGCAAATTAAAGTCATGCCAAATCTGAGATGTCTCCCAGAAATCACATGTAGTGCACTATATAGGGCCAGTATCCAATATAGTGCACAAAACGCCTGTCTAGGTCTCTTGAAAGGGAATTGAATTAGGTGTAACCTGATTGGTCGTGGTCAATGATGACTCTCTAAATGAGAAAAAGTGGAAGGGAAAAAGCAATGAAGACACTGCAAGTGTCCCACGTGAACATGATGGGGACACATGGCTTGTCATAGCATGGTATTTATTAAAAAGAAAAGGGCTCGTAGGCTGGTGGGGGGAGATGTAACCTCATGAGAAAATCTGTGCGACTGTGAGAAAAATTGGGATAAGTGTAAGAGGGTGTGGAGTCTTAATAGGCGTGGCTGAAAAAATGTAAATTAATCATGTTATGTGTAGAGAATTACATGCAGTCCAAATAAGCAGTGACACTTGACTTCATAAACATACTAAGAGCTTTTCATACACTGACAGTGTCATGATGTTTGATGTCATGAGAGCTTATGTAAATCTTTGCTAAGTATACTCTAGTTCGGTATCCTGACATCACACGTTATGATATCTATCATAAGAATGGCAATAAATGACTTTTTATTCAGTGAAAATAGGTAAAAGGTGGTTGCCTCATGTCTCTCCTGTTTGAAAAATGTGGTACTGTGATTCCGCATCGCATATCCAGCAGGTGTTCACAGTGCTCTGATCCAGTGGTGTTGAGTATTGTTAGACTTACACTACTCAAGTCCAGAGGCATTGTTGGGGGAGCCAATTATATTCTAGGTATGTAGGGTCCTTCCTGCATGAGGATGTAGGGTGCCACCCTTCCTGAAGTGCCAACCAAAGCTGGTCTACTTGTTCCTTAAGTTGTGGCTGGGTTTGGGTAAGGCAGAGGACAACAGTATTCAGAGACAGCTGTAGAAACACACACTAGTATATGAGTGTCTGTGCAAATCAGTGTGTGTGTGAAGTATGAGAAGAATGTGTGTGGATGAGCATGCCAACATTCACTGAGCATTTCTGTGTGTGTTCGTGTTTCCACACACATGTGAACACGCCCATAAGCATGAGGTCACATCTGCACGGGTTGAGGAGGAGGTTAGGGGAAGTGAGTAGATTAAAAAAAAAGCAGCACCTGCTGCAGCATGGTCCGCTGTCACCCCACAGAGACAGTGCAGCAACAATCCCATGTCCCCTCATGAACTCCCACCACCAGGCCTACTAGAGACTGATCTCTCATATGCAAGCGAAAAATGTCCATTTTTGGAATTCCATTCCAATACTGCTACGGTAATAATAATAATAAAAATGTGTTGGTTCCTAAAAATGTTTCACAACCAGTTTTGTAAGAGAAAAACATCTCACTCACATTTTAGCCTTGTCATGGCTGTCCCCAGATGTCCTCGTTATGATATTTGGTCCAAACCAATGACACTAAATTGTGTTGAGCTTTTATGCCCCAAGATTTGAGTACAAGAGCCATGTTTTGGAGTGATTTCCTTTGCTAATATTCGGCCGTGCCGGATCAGGCTAATGAGAGCCATGATGAGGTGGGTCCATTCCTCACCCCTCTGGTGTTTGATTCAAGATTCAAGATTCAAGATTCTTTATTTGACACATACACAGTTATACAAATAGGGTGCACTGAAATGTACCCCAAATCACGCCTAAGGCTGTGCAAAATTGCAAAATAGATAAACTGGTCTTAAGAATACTGAAAGAGAGATAGGAAAAATAATAATAATAAAATAATAATAAAATAGAAAAAAAAAAAAAAATAATATATATATATATATATATAGAGAGAGAGAGAGGGAGAAAGAGAGAGAGAAACAAAAAACTGGGTGAGGTAGATGAGAAGTGAAATTACCATATTTGAGCCAATATACATCTGAAATAACCATACTGCAAACAGACATATTTTATATATAGACATCTGAATGTATACTGTACATGTGCAGTGGTATTTATATGCATGACAAAGTGCAGGGTGCCATATTTTGATGATTATGGCACATAAATAGATGGGTATAGATATGGAATATAGAATATACAATATATATATATATATATATGAATTGTCTGAGGAGTTTAGTACAGTTTACCAGCTATGGTGGCATGTCCTGGCTAAGAAGTTTTACAACCTGAGGATAGAAGCACCTCCTGAGTCTCTCTGTTCCGGCTCTGTTAAGACTCCTGAAATGTTGCCTGATTTAATCAGGTGAAACAGACAGTTACTGGGGTGGGATGAATCTCTAACAATCCTGATTGCTCTGGTCCTGCATCTCCTGGTGTAGAGGATCTGCTACAGTGTTCTGCAGCCCAAAACACTCTGTAGTCCCTTAATGTCCTGGACACAGCTGTTCCCAAACCAGGAGGTGATGCCAAAACACTTTCTACAGCACCAGAGTAAAAAGTCTTTAGGATCATGAGAGAGACGTCCAAATTTTCGCAGCTGTCTCAGGTGGTAAAGACTCTGCCTTGCCTTCTTGGACAGGGCTTGAATGTGAACAGTCCATGTTAGATCCTCAGAGATGTGAACAACGAGTTGACAAGTCGTTTGATGACGTCATCACACAGACACAGGCGTCCAACAATGAGCAACTTTTATTATACTGCAGTCAAAGGTCTCACATCTTTGACGATGAAAATAACAAGCAGATCTGTGATGTGCTGTTTTTTCTTATCAGTCAGATACTTTTCTGTAAAGCTACTCCACTCCTCTGGACTGGACGACTGCCTGCAGTGCTAGCATCACCCATGTTAGCTAGCTGTTTCGGATGGCTGTGCAGAACGCAAGTCCTTTTATTGTACTTTAACACCGACTTGCAGATTGTGCTGGTCACCGTGCTGTTTGTGTGGTCTAGAGTGAAGTATCTCCACACATGTGATGTGGGTCTGCCACCTACTGCCTCTGCTGCCATGTCTCTCGTCTTGTTGTGGTCTTGTGTTTAGATTCCCCTCGCACCAAACGTTACCGCTTTTTTATCAAGTGACTATAATAATTGGTTAAGTCAAGGAATGCATGTCAGCGTAAGCCAATCAAAAACACACGACTCGTCGACTTCTCTTAGGGGTCGTCGAATTGTGCCTCTGACGTCGACGTGTCGCTCTTCTGTTAATGCCCTAGTGAACACCCAGGTACTTGAAGCAGCTCACACTCTCCACTGCAGTCCCCTTGATGTTGAGGGGGGTATATGACCGCGTCTGACACCTGCTGAAGTCCACCACCAGCTCCTTGGTCTTTCTGATATTCAGTTGGAGGCAGTTCTCCGGACACTACTTTGTCGGGTTCCCCACCTCCTCCCTGTAATCAGTCTCATCATTGTTGAAGATGAAGCCCAGCATGGTGGTGTCATCTGCAAACTTGGCGATGGAGTTGGACCTGTGTGCGGCCACACAGTCATGTGTGTAGAGGGTGTAAAGCAGAGGGCTGAGGACACATGCTTGAGGCGCTCCTGTGTTGAGGGTGATGATGTTGGAGACACAGCCACCAACTCTCACCACCTGTGGCCTGTCTGAGAGGAAACCCAGGCACACAGGCGGTCGTTCAGACCCAGTTCCCTCAGTTTGGTGAACAGTCGATGGGGGACTATTGTATTGAAAGCTGAGCTGTAGTCAATGAACAGCAATCTCACATAGTTTCCATGTTTATTACGTAAATATAAATATAACATTGTAATCAGACATCCGTAGTCAGGCTAAAGCATCCCTGTCATTTCTCCATCCCAGTCTTGGACTTAGCTTTGATTTTGACACAAAAAGGCATTCCTAATTAGCTATTAAACTCAGTCAGATATATTCAACCGCTGTATGAGCTATGAACTCTCTTTCAACCATCTCAAACCCCGATTTCCAGGCCCTCAGATCACCTCAGCCTGACAGCACCATCAGACCAGCATTATCCTACAGGGGAATGGGAAAGATATTGGAAATACAAATCAGTGCTTTCATGCTGGCAATTCTTTCAACTTCAAATGAGCGATGTGTCCATCTGCCTCTTTCCACCTCCATTTTCATCTCCCTCTTTTAAGATTCTGCATGTCCTTGCATTTTTTTTCCCTCCGTCTCACTTCGCAACCACATTTTCCAATTTCGCCTTTCTCCTTCTGTCTCTCTAATGTGTCCTCGGACATTTATCTATCTGACAGTATTGATTCCTCATATCTGCTCTCAGACGGTTCTCGCCCGGGAAGAAGCTGTCTCTTCTCGTTCGTCTGCCTCAGCCTCTCCGCTTCACCCAGCTTGTTTAAATCACTTTATTTTGTTTAGCGTAGTCCTCTGCATATCGACACAGCGCATATCGCACAGAAGTTGAAAACTGTGACTGGAACAGTACTACACGGCATGACCAGAGCCAGCGTTGGCCACAGACGCTTTTAATTATTCAGCAAATAGCCATGTGAGCCGTCTGTTGATGGTGTTTGCATTTATTGCGGTCAGTCAGAGTACAACGAACAGCTGCAACAATACAGACACACTTAGGTCAAATTAACAGCGTGAGGCCATGAGGTCTCTCTCGCTCAAACATAAAGGATGTTTGAGGCTCAATTTTTTAATGGGGCCGCTGGGACTGCCATTTTTGTGCCAAGAAATAAGGCTATTTTTCAGCTCCCAGCCACTGCCATTGGTGCCTCTAAACCGCCTCTAAGGGCAATGACCATTGTGAACTCTCATTACTCTATGAATATGTGTGTGTGTGTGTGTGTGTTTGTTTGTGTGTGTATTTATCTCTTAGTGAAGACCAAATGGCCTCACAGTAATAGAAATACTGGGAAATCTGTAAAAGTGGGGACAAATTTAACTGTTTTAGGGAAAACTAAACGATTAGAAAGATTTGGTTACTGGAGTGAAGGTCCAGTTTTGGTTTTTGTGAAGCAGTACTGTGTGTGTATCTGGGTGTGGGCTCCGTATCTGAGGTGGTTGAAGTTGTGTGTGAGAGAGAAAGTGAAAGCCAAGGAATTGCTAGGTCTGTTTCAGCCCACTCCCTTCAAATATTCTTCAACCTCCCTAAATAAATTCTCATACAAATGTTCTTATTAACCCATACTGCCACTCTCTGAACTTACAGGAACCCATGATCACAAAAAGTTGTCTGACAAGACCACCTAGCCCCCATATTCATGGATTTCTAGTGAAAGCTACTTTTATTGCCTGCAGTAATACAAAAGTCGATGATAAATGCCTTTAGTAAAGCTAGACTCCACCACATACACAGCAGCTCTGTACCAGCATAAGCACTAGGAAAGGCATGAGAGTGAGAGAGCAAGAAAGACTCCAAGTAGTAAACAACTGACCCTAAGCTACGTAAACTGATACTACTCCTTGGCGAAATAGTTCCAGCTCATGTTGGCCCATGGTCAGCCCTTCTGCATGTGAAAAGGCAACAAAGCCAAACTAAACAAAGATAAATCAGTTTTAGCAGCAGAATCGGACAGCATCCTTTCATATCTTTCACGATTCCCTGGCAAAATTCCCTAAACTCATACTTAATATAACCTGGATTGCTTGATCTAAAGTGGCTGAGGTAATGAACCATTCCTAGCTGAGGGACTGCTGTCGTTCACTGGTGCTGATGTTGCAGGACGTTGCAAGAAACTACAAGCTCGCTTTCCTTATCCTGCACCCGCTATGATTCATCTTTGCACACACAGACTGTGTTTCACACTACCGTGCTGAAAAGTTTAAAATAGTGCACACCTGGCAACCCCAGATATAAAAAAATGCACTTAAGTTCCTCTCACAGTTCCTTGTCAGCACACTGTTTTTATAACTGACATTTTAAAAAGACATTTAATCCAGATGTACCCTTCACGTGAGCCACCAAGGCTGAGGGGGGCAGGAAGAGCATGAAGAACCACTGTGAAGAGCCAAGACTGAAAAGATAATCTCCCTAAAGAAGAACTGCTGAGAGGAACTGAGACTAAAAAGACAAAGCTCCCTAAGAGCATGGCGAAGAATTACAGAGAGGAACTGAGACTCAAAGTGGATACTCTTTACAAGCGTGAAATGGAGCCATTGAGAGAAACAAAAATATGGAAAATCTTCCTAAAAGCACAAGGAACGACTAAGAGGATCCAATACTCGAAAGAAAAACACCCTCGGAGCACAAGAAAACACTAAGAGAAACCAAGACTCAAAAGAAAAACACGGTTGGAGCACGAGGAAACACTAAGAGGAGAAAAAACTAGAAGGTGGAACCCATTCTTGCCTGGATTCATTGTATAGTAGAGTTAGGATAAGAAAAGTGTTCAAGGAAGATTAAGCAGAAGCACTGGGTTCATACAAAGGAAAGATCTGCTGATAAATCAGTGACTGAAGTCTGTCAAAGACAGTGGACTACTGTCAGAGGTGGACAGTAACGAAGTGCATTTACTTGAGTACTGTACTTAAGTACAGTTTTTGAGTATCTGCACCTCACTTTTTTTTTTGAAACTTATAACTTTCACTTCACTACTTGAAAGAAAAACCGTACTTTTCACTTCACTACATTTCTGTCAAGGTTCTCGTTACTCATTACCTTCAGTTCTGAAAGTGGGTGT
>JBBPCY010015630.1:0-15205 GCA_037974405.1 Brachyalestes nurse
CACACACACACACACACACACACACACACACACACACACACACACACACACACACACACACACACACACAGTGAAATGATCAGCACGGCCCTGAGGCTGCTGGGTCTGGCCGCTCTCATCACTGTCAGTGTATTGGTGCGCTGTGACAGAGGGCACTCCGGCTGTGCTCTTAAATGGAGGTGTGGATGGGAGCTATTACGTGGGACACCGCACTCCCTTCACACAATCTCCTCCGGCCTCCGCCGTGATCACACCAGGCGCCACAGGCTTTACGCCATGTGAGGTCATCCCGCCGGGGTCAGGACACACACAGGTGTGGGTGGCTAGAGGAGGTCTGGCATCATCTCTCAAGACCAAATGCGCACATACCATCTTTTCCAGCGTTCTAAACTGTATTTCAAATAATAATCCATTAAAACGTGATCATCCTGATGGGCCCCGTGGACAGACGTGGAGGAACGTACGCAAAGTATTTCCAAACGAGACCGCGAACACACTGGAAGGGAAGAATTTTTGAAGCATTTTGTATGAATGCTAAATAAATATTTTCATAGTTTTGTAATTTTAATTTAATAATTTATTTCGGTTTTGGTTTTCAGCCAAGTTTTCGGTTTCAGTCCAAAAAAATCATTTCAGTGCATCCCTAACATATATATATATATATCTTAGGGCATTAACACAAAAGTCGACTAGTCGAGAGTTTTTTTCCTCTCTCTGTGAGCGCTTGTACACCTTCAATGCAGTCTCTGCCTCTGATTGGCTGACACTGACACGTGTTCCCTGACTTAACCTATTATTGCAGTCCCTTTAAAAAAGGTGGGCGGTACCGAGGGAAAGGTGAACACAGACAACAACAAGGCGAGAGACACGGCAGCAGAGGAGACACACACACATCACATGTGTGGAGATGTTTCATTCTAGACACACAAACAGCACGGAGACCTGCACAATCTGCAAGTCGGTGTTAAAGTACAGTGACAGTACCGGCGTTCTGCAAGGCCATCTGACATGGCACCGCTAGCTAGCATTCTAACGCTAGCTAACATGGCTACCGCTAACACTGCAGGGAGTCGTCCTGCCGTGGCTTAAACTGTTCCCTCTCAGACGGACACTTAAATTTACCAGAAAATTCAAGGTATCAGCCTTTTTTTTGTTTTGTTTATTTGTCGAGTTGACAGTTAATGTTACAGAGAACTTTTAATAAAAGTCATCAAACGAGTAGTCGACGCGACTTCGACTATTTTGACCGACTAGTCGACTTGAAAAAATCGTTAATGCCCTATTATATATAAATATATATATATATAGTATTGTATACAGACTTATAATAGAGATACCACATGTGTATATACACATATAAATAAATTTACATACGTACATACACATGTATATATGTATGCACACACATACATACATATATATATATATATATATATATATATATAATTATAGCCACCTTACAATGTAACAGATTTAGATTCGGAGTAGCCGCTGCATCCCAGTGCGCTGCCATATGAAAGAAACGTATATTTGCTGTGGAGTTTTTACAGATCTGCTGTAAAAGAGTTCAATTAAAAGAAAAGAGGAAAAACAGCTAATGAGTTGGAGGCAGAGTGGATATTGCACTGAGAGTTTTTTTCTTATCGTCACGTAATTTAAAGTGCTCCCACTTCTTTTCTGTTTTAGCTTCAACGGCTGCATGGAAAGTGGTGCTTTATGATGCATTCAATTAAATCAGAAAAAAAACAAGCTGGAACACTATCAGTCATGGACTGGCCTCCCCAAAGCCCAGATCTCCACATTACTGAAGCGTCCCGGGACACTGGCTGGGGGTGTGTGGACCAGACCTGTGCAGGTCTATTTTAGAGCACCAAAAATAAGGTGATTCTCATGTGATGGCAGTGTTTTTACAACTTCCCAGAGAGAAAATGTATAACAGACCTTTTAAAGTCAGCTGCAGAACATTACGAATGAATCAACATGCAGAACATCATAATTGAAAGGCGATGATCGAACCTCAGGGCAGATCGTTAAGTTAATGAACTTTTGTTGATCCCAAACTAGTCGAAATATCTAAAAACATCTATTAGTGTGTAGTTAATAAACATTAATGTAATAAATAGGGCTGTAACGACACACCAGCTATTGGTTAAAGAAAAGAAACTGATGTGAAAATCCTCCTATTACGGCGAAAACCGTATGTTTCTGGGCGGGAACTGTATACGGGAAGGAGTTAAACGGAAAGGGGTGTGTCGCGATTCACCCTCCTCACACCGCGACACGGGTTCATGGAACTGAGTGTCACGAATTCGGTTTTGTATCGTATATCGTTACAGCCCTAGTAATAAATGATAGAATTAAATAACATTATGAAGAAAGTAACTGATTACAGTCATCTGAACAACACTAACTGCTGTATTATGTGCAGTGTTGACGTGACACAGTCGTGTGCAAAAGTTTAAACACCCCTGTCCTGGTTAAACGTAACCAGATGATTTTATGAAAACAACCACCATTGACAGAAAACATGCTTGAAAGTGACTTTCTCAGCCATGTTCTGCTTTAGTTCTATTCATTTGCTGAGATTAATATGCACACTCTGGCCACTTTATTTTCTGGATGTTTTCACACAAGGGGACCCGTTCACCCCGCCATGGTGTCCCAATACTTTTGTCACGCAACCTTCCGAGTTGCATATCTCGGCGGGAATTGAAATTAAAAGACGGGTTTACCTTGAAAAGAGGCAAATATGGGTTTACCTTTACATTTTCTTTAAGGGTAATGCATTAAACTGAGTTTAAATAAAAGTAAAGTGTTCTGGGAGCATGTTTGGGGGCATATTTAGGGTTTACACTATAAAAACCAAAACACAACAACGCCGTTTTAACACTATATGTGGGGGCTCTTGGAACTTATCCCCCACGAAAAGCGAGGGATTACTGTATTTGCATAAAATGCTCCTACTTAGATATTTTTATTTGCCTGATTTTTGACAGCAGTATCCTATCTTATTGCTGTGGTTATTTTTAATGTATTTTCCTAGCAGTGTAGTTTTTTGTTGTATCTTGTTGTATATAAAAGTATGATATATGTACCGATTTTGCTCATTAAACAGGGCTGTTGCAAACATGTTAAAGTATTCAGTAGGGCTAGGCTGATTTTTTATTATGTAATAGAAATCGTGTAAATAGTTTTTTTGCCCTCTGGTGTCACTACTAGAATAACTGAATTGTTATATTTCCGAGCTTTAGCAAGGTGGCTAACTAATATAATCGAAACAGCCTTTGTTGTCTTTAACTATTTTTTTTTCAAGTCATATTAGAATAATGACACCTAAAGTCATTTGCACATTCTGTGCTAAGTTAACGTTTAAGATACCAACGCTTGGGTTGACAGGCCAATAAACCCAGTCAAATCCTTTTTAAGCATTAGTTTATTTTTATTGTTTTTTTATTGTTCACAAAAAGCAAACCTTTTTAATAAACAATTTATTTATTATTAGAGGAGTCATCTTCTTGGTGAATACTTTTTTCAGGTGAATTGTCACAACAGTTGCAATACTCTGCCAGAAAAATAGAAAAACCCACTGAAGAATAAAGTTACATTCAAAGGTGATGTAAAATAGCACATTTTGGTACACTATCCTTGCATTTTTAGAACGTATTTTTTTAGGCGAATATCGCTAACATCTAAACACTAGCAGCTCGGCTGTTAGTATTTTGGCAATGTTATGTTATATATCTGTGGCAGACACCATCTGTACAAACCCCCCCCACCCCCCAACTCTTACTTTGCCTACCTGTTAAATACATTCTCTGTCATTTTTTTTACTCCACTTTCTCTATGTATCATATTTATTGCTGTTTCGTATTGCTGCTACAATGCTGTTTTGCTGTTCTGCATTTTTTTGCTCATGTAACTTCTGTATCTTTGCTGCAAGAATACAGTTTTTACTTGTCAAAATACTGCATTTATCCTCATTGTAGTTGTTGTCAATTGCACTGAACGTTGTCTTGTCCTGTCCTGCCTCGTCTAGCTGTATCGTTGCTCTTGTTCTTTGTCCTGTCTGCACTTGTGGTTTTGTGTTCTGTTCTGTTCTGCTACCATGGTCCTGGAGGCACGTTGTTTCGTTTTTATTGTGTACTGTGTTTATATGGTAGTAATGACAATAAAACCTACTTGACTTGACTTCACATCAAAAAGGCAACAAGGCAGAGAGGTTTCAGATTCAGTGCAAGGGATATGCAACCAAACACTAAGACAGTTTTATTCAGGGTTATCTTAACTAGGGCAGTAATTCATACGGGGTTCGGGCAATAAAAAATGGTACGCATTAATTTCAGTGGGCCAAAACAAAAGCCATTGCATATCTGTACAAATACATTACAGACTGCACTGTATATGTAGCCTATTTAAACTTAGGCACTTCATGCCGCTTGAATTGAGAGGACAGCTATCTTATCATGAGTGTGAATGCAACCGAGACACATGTGAGACAGAGTGCTATCTGGTTCAGCCCACTTCAAGAGGAGCTTTGAGAAACAGTGGACACAAGTGTAAATGTATCCATTTTATCAAACTGCTTACATATTCTTTGGTCTAGAGATCAATACTGAAGGATCTACACTTCCGATGCAGTTGAAAAAAAAAGATACCACATGGTTTCTTTTACCAGTCATCTGAGTATTTGTTTTAACAAACGCTTTTATTCTACATTTTAACAAATACATGTTTTAAATATAATTACACACACAGGCAATTCAGAGGTTTGTTTTCTATCAATTATTAAAAGTTCTGTATACACTGCATTATTTCTCTTATTTTGACGTATTGTCATTTTCTTTAAAATTATGCTTTAAAGAACAATATATTTTTGGAAATGAGGAGAAATATTGTCAGCAGTTCTTAAAAACTAATGCAAAGCTGTTCAGTTCAATACGTGTATCTATAAAAGATAAAACCTGCGAATTGAACATTTTTGCAGTGGTCTCTTAAAAAATACCTTAACCCTTTACTGCATGAATTATGAAATACTGTATACATGAAAAATGTCTCCATGGTTTAGTACTGAAGAAGGTTTAATTCACAGAAATCTTTTTGGGCAGATACAAAACCCATGAGAGGCCATGCATTACAGTGCATTACATCCTGGGCCTTTGACAAACTAATGCCATCAAAGTCTTTAAATTTCTGTGCTGTTTACATTACACAACTTGCTGTCTTCCCCAAGAAATGACAGGGAATAACAAGAGGGAGAAATAGATGTCAGCAAGAAGCGATCAACCCAAGTATGTGTGTGGATTTTCTACCAGTTACACTTGTTACACTCTTTCAGCTACAGTATCTGGATTCCCTGACAGGTCCAGATGTTTAGCATGCTAGTTATCTGTCAGGCATCTGTTAGGAATTGGCAAGTCTCTCGGATGACATCTTTGAACAGTTCAGACATAGTGATCAAGAGCCGATTTGTGAGCCCTGAGCAAATTATGGTTTGTCTTTTGTCAGCGATTTCCAAAAACTGCCGGCAAGAGGAAAATCAGGGCTGAAACAGTGCAGTGTTAACTTAAGGGCATTTTAGACACAACGTTACGCACAACAGTAAAGTGACTCATTGCTTTTATAAAGAGATGGACAACATAAAATGCGATCATGTTCTTTTTTCCCTCATATAATAACGGATATAATACAGTATAGCAATGTTTAATGCATTATAGAATTATTCGCCAAACTGAACACTAGTCAGAAACTGCATGTTTCTTCTTCCACGCTAAGGATGAATCTTAGGTGGCTCCCTACTCCCTATGTAGTGCCCTGTGTGGAAATAAAATTACTCTGGCAACCAAACGTGGGATAATAGGTCTGGCAAAGTGTCATTTGGGATGCAGCCACTTGTACACACTTCCGTACTAAACAATTAGAGCATGTTTTGCTTGTACAGCTAGGGCAGCTGGTGGCCTATATTTTTTAGGTTGTGGCCACTGCAATCAGAATGTTGTGGATTCAAATCCCCACTGCTAGTGTCATCACCTTAGTATACCTCAAGGTATCGTACCCACACACTGCTCTCCGGGTGCCCCTCATTGGTGGCAACCTACTGCTTCACTTGGTGAATAGGTTAAATGCAGAGAAAGAATTACACACTGTTGTTCATAAGAGTTAAGGAGATATTCAAGATTTAACTGTGTGCACTGCTATTTAAGATCTGACTTATAGCTTATAGGTGTCAGGCCTGGCAGGCCTAGACAGGATTACATGTTGTGTTTTGGTTTTCTGAGTTAAGTTGGGGTTCTTGGGTTTTGTGTCTTTTATTTAGTTTAGTCTGAGTTATGAGTTTTAGCTGCCGGTATACTCAGGAGTAAGTGTATGTGTTTGTTGATTGGTTTTTGAGTTTGGAGATTCTGTATTTAAGTTCGTTGTGGACCGACCGGGGTTGTCGGTCCACCGTCAACCTGGCGTTTGGTGTCCTCTGTTTCTCTTTGCTTTTTGTAGAAAGCCTATATCTTGTTTCAGGTCCTCGAACCTGTGTTTATTTTGATTATCATTCAATAAAAGAAACTTAATCATGGATGTCTGCCCTGGCGCCTGCCCTTATTCGGGGAAAAGGTAATATATATTCTTTACTTTTCATACTTCAGTTTTCCAGAAAGCTTTTGTCATCTTTCAGCTGTTAGCCTGCAGATCAGCCTAGTTCTGATCATTTTCTGAAGAAAATAAGATTACTTCAGCCCATTACTTCATCTGTCAGTTCACTCTGTGGTTTTTGCGAGCAGCATAACAGTCAGAGATTATTCCATCCACAGCATGGCAGATTTCAGAGACATGGGACGTAATATAGAACGGAGCAGTTGTGAGACGTCAACGGTTCCCGATAGACCTAAACAAAATTACTTTTGTATTGCATTTTTTTATACTGCACACTCGTGTATTGCAGTCTTTGCTGCCATATGGTAACGGCATGCACTACAAGTATAAATAGGCTCGTTATTACTATTACAAAGTCATCTACATATGAAGGTAGTCATACATGGGCGGAATGCCAATTAGCAGCATGGTGGGCTAAGAAAAAAGTCTGGCAATCAGCACTGAATCAGCAGCAACATGAGGCAACAGTTCCAAAAAGGATAAATAGTCAGTTGCCGAGGTGCAGGAGTATTAGTCATATAAAGTACAGAACTGAATGTGTCAAAATTATTTAATGCCTGCCTTGCACACTGGCTCTAGAACTTCCATTAAAGGTGCAAAGGTGTTTGATCTGGAGACTGCAGAGGCAACAGAAGGTGTTAGACATCCTTCCTAGTGGTCATGGTTCCACTCTACGCACTGGAAATTGCCTAATAGTGTAGGTACTGCATTATCATCTTGGAATATGGGGCCATTATGAGGGAACAGTTTTGCACTATAGGGTGCACCTAGAGCTGCACAATGATCTCATATTTCTTTGCCATTACTCAGCCATGCAGAGTAACCTCTGGACCTAATGACACACATGAGATTGTGGTCCATACTATTACGGATCTACCCCCAGGTTTAATAAGTGCCAGCAGAAGTTGTGGGTGAAAGGCATCCTTTGGCGTTTTCTTGACATCTGAACGTAGGAAGATAAGTGAAAGGCAATTTTCAGGCCATATTATGTTTTGCCATTACTTAGGGGTCTTTGTACTTTGGTTCCAGGTTTAAAGCAATTTCCAAAGAATAGCCCTGCCATGACTTCAACCGTTGTGAAGGCCACAACATGTGACTCTTGTTGAAACTCTACCACAGAGCCACTGATTGATTTTTTCGTAGCCATTTTGTAAGCCATAGTTTTCTATCCTATGGTAAAGGATGTAGGCCATCCTTTTCTAGCCAACTATCCTATAAGTGTCTGTTTCTCGTTGGTGGAGGGTCTCGAGCTGTGACCACGGTTCCTTTGTGCTGGATTCTGAAGACTATTCTTCATTTCATATTAAAGCTATTTTGCGACGATGCACCTGCAATTCAGGCACCAACTAATTGGGCTCTTTGGAACCCCATTAGCTGCTTTTAACGCTCACATATCACATATGCTACACTGGAAAGGCTGAGAGGCTGCATTTCACACCCAAAGTAAAGCAGAACCTACATTAAGGAAAAAGATAAAGTGAGCAGGTTGAACTGACCAGTCAAACCATGACTCATTACAACATTTGCCTCGTTTGCAGACAAATGAAAACGTTGTGAATCCCTGGCTGTGGTGCAGATGTTATTAAACCGCACAATCTCTTTCTGTGCTTTTCTCTCTCTCCCTCTTTGTCTCATCACCACTTCTGTTCCTCCGGGAGGGAAGGAGCATGAGTGTCTGCACGCTTGATTACTGATGGAGGGCAAGCGGGGTGTTACAAGGGAAATGGAAATGGCTTCTAAAAAGGTCTGCTTCGTGTTTTGTCAGTGTATCCAGAGACCTTATAGGTGAGAAAAGACGACAACAGTGTTTGACATTATCTTACTTGTGTGTAGACAATTCCCTTGACCTTTAGGAAAGCAATGGGGAACCCTCAAGGTCTCCTAAGCCTTCAGAGAAGCGTAATGATTTCTGGCAATGCAAAAAATATACACTCCGGTAATTTGTTGTTCATTTTTAAAAATTGTACTTGTTTTAAAATTCTATGTCTTGTCGTTAACAGGCTTCATGTAGAGCAGCCAATTTTTGTATTAATAAATTCCTCCACAAGTACACCTCATTCTGCTTTATGAGGTACTGATTAGTGATCACCCGAATCAAATCTTATTTAATGAGGAAAAGTGTATACAAAAACACGGCTGTAATGATCACTCTCCCCCTGCAATGTGACCAAGAGTGAACAAGAGATTTGTTTTCTTTGAATTAGTCAAGTTCTGTAATACTGCACAATTTCTCTTATTTTGATGTTTTGCCAATATTTTATTAGGAAATTGGGAGGAAATATTGTCAACAGTTCTTAAAAACTAAAGGAAAGCTGTTCAGTTAACGACTTGCAGAACATTTTTGAGAAAGTGAACATTTTTGCAGTGGTCTCTTTATTTTTTTGCAGACCTGTATTTGAAAACTGAACATTTTGTATCTGCTGATGACCGTGGACCGTCATAGTCCTTGAACCATTTGGAGACCTTATGTTCCTTCAGACACTGAGCACTATTGTGCTGCAAGTGTTCATTTAAAGGTGGCTAGACTGTAGCCATGAAGGGGTGAAGATGGTCAAACACTGTTATACATTCCATTAAGTTCTTCAGCAGATAATAGGTGCCCTTAGTTGTTAGCACCTATAACGCCACGATCATACCAAGTCAATAATGTGACTCCTTTTACCCATTCCAAAGCTCAGCTGAACACGAACTGATGCCGGAAATGCTGACATGACTAGGAAACTAACTGACTAGGCACCCCAGCTACAGTACTGTGCAACCGCAAAAATAATATTTAAAAACTGTTTAGATTAGCACATAAATATTACCAAATAAATCCAAAAAGAATAAATATAATATCATTATACAGTACGGTATATCAGTGTGTTCCTTGTTGAAGCCCAGTATTACTTCGGAAACCTGGTCCCATCAGAAACCTAGTTTGACTCAGTCCCTCCTTCATTATATTAAATCAGGAGCTGCTGATAGAATTTCACAAAACCAAACAACAGCTGGAGGAATCGAGGAGGAATCTGGAACCGAACCTGTGTTCTCCTCACCAGCTCACAAAATATCAACTACTTTTTACAAACAAGCAAATCTTGATACATTTTACTGCTTTCTTGTTTGTTTGTATTTATTCTAATGTTAACTTTGCTAGCAGAAAGACACACATTGTCCTATACTGAAAAAATGGCTTTAAACAATTTGCATAGTGTACTTGTAATGAACAATTTGTGTTAAGGTGTTGCCCTTGCTCCACGACAAAGCAGAAAAATACACACTGTTGCATTTTTGTGCTGGTTCGCTTAGTATTCACATTGACACATCAAACACTGAAGAGTGAAATCTCTGCAACAAAGCCTCTCTCGCATGTGTTACATATGTATGTTTGAATATTTTATATAATGGCTTTGAATTTGCCTCAAAATCCATCAAAGCTGCATCAGAAATTTTAACCAAACAAGGTTCGCAAAGGGAAAATAATATTTCATTTTGTCTTTTGTCCATTCGTGTGTCTTTTCTCCTTGTTCTGTTGAGGGAGTCTCAGGCTGCTTCTTTTTTCACACCAGGGTTCACCCTTGCTTTTATTTCGCATGGCCAGTGCTCTTATGAAACACAATAACAGAGCAGTTGCACCAGAGTTCCTTTTAATCACACTAAACCCGTCCGAACACACTGTGTGTATGAACAGAGAGTGAAATCAGTTACATTTAGTGTGTCATTAGCAGGTTTGGTTCAGTTAAAGCGAACTCTGGTGTGATTGCTTGGTTTGTATGGTTCAGGAGAATTTGAAACCTGGTGTGGACTAAAAAACGAAAGGAATTTCAAACAATCTCTGGTGCGCTTCTGTGACAATTTGGACTAAAAATGCATGCATGTGTCAAAATGTTTACACGCGCATGTGTTTTGTTATCTGTTTATGGCCTCTAAATGGACAATTAAAGCATTTAAAATGTGGCTGAGACACATTCAAAGCCATTTTAAAATACTCAATACACACTCATAAGACTTGTTCCATATTATTTATTGATAGACCAAGTTTTCACTGTTGCAGTAAAAGCAGTCCTCCACTCAATCTCCCGGCATGTCATGGCAACGCCATAGTAAAGCACAGCTTGTTGTTGCTTGCTTTAGCAGGCAATTGCTTTAGAATATCACACGACAGAAAAAAAATGAAGAGTTCCAAAAACTTTACAACGCCCAGTTTGCAATGTAGTTCAGAAAGATTGCTGGATGTTATTGCAATTATTGATGACACCCTTGAACATTACAGTGGAAAAAAGGTTTGGTTGTCAAAATTTGCAGCTTAAAAACTGCTTAAACTACGACACATAAGAACACAAACCTAATCTGCAAATGCAAACTTGATTTCTCTTTTTACTGGCGTGCTTGGCAGGGTTCAAGCAAGACTAGGAGTACCGAGCAATTGCAGGTTTCATATAGTTGTACATTCATTAAATCTGTATTGCACAACAGTGCAGCTGATTAGGTGTGTGGAGATTAAATTTAGTTTTATGAAAACATACAGAAAAAAAAGAATAAATCCCAACAAATGAATGACTTGCCTCACGATGGCACGGTGGGTAGCACTGTTGCCTCACATCTCCAGGGTTGTGGGTTTGTATCCGGGTCCTGGCCTTGTGTGCGTGTGGTTTGCGTGTTCTCCTCGTGGTGGCGGGGTCTCTGGTTTCTCCCACAGTCCAAAGACATGCATGTCAGGTGAACTGCGGTAGCCTGCCTTGTGCCCGGTGGGCTCGGGATAGGCTCTCAGTACCCGTGACCCTAGTAAGGATTAAGTGGTTGCAGAAAATGCATGAATGAATGAATAACTGCTGAGTTGGGAGTGACCTCATACTGACTGGTATGATGACATACTACACTTGGTGCTGATCTCAGCCAGCTTGACAGAAATGGGGTGTATGTTAGAGTGTGTGTGTGTGTATGTGTGTGTCTCTGTGTGTGAGGCAAGTCATTCATATGTTGGGATTTATTAAGTTTTCTTTGTATGTTTTCATTCATGAACGCAAAAAAAGCCTCGGTTCTTTGCGAGAGCATGTATCATTAATACTAGGAGAAAAAGACTAGAGAACATTCATGATGAACAGTGATCTGAGCGTAGGGGGTGTGAATAAAGCATGTCCTCTAGTCATAGTAACCCGTGCTGCAATAATGTCTTTTCACTTTAAACACGTGTCATCTGTCTGTCCTCTCTCTCTCTTTCTGTCTGTGTTACTCTCATCTCCCCCTCCTCTTTCTCATCTCTGACTCCACCTTTCTCTTTCATTTGCTCCCTTCATCCCCATTCTCTATCTTATCCCCACTCTCCTCTTCTCATTCCCCTTCTTCATCTCTTTCATTTCTCTCCATCTCTCACTCTCTTTGTTTCTCTCATTCCCACAACTTTCTCTCCTTCATTTCTCACTCTCCACTTCTCATTTCTCTCAATGTCTTTCTCCTTGCTAGCCCTCACTCTCGCTTTAATTTCTCACTCTCCACTTCTCTTTTCTCTCCATGTCTCTCTTTCATCTTGCCATCTTTCTCTTTTTCATGTCTCACTCTCACCCTCCCTGTCCCATCACTCTTCCTGTCTTCCCACCTCTCTCTCTACCTCCCTCTCTTGCTCTACTTGCGTCTGTCAACCACTTTCTCCTTCTCATACCGCATCTCTCTCTCCATCTCTTTATTCTCATTTCTCACTTTCTACCATCTCTCCATTCCTGTCTTTTTCTCACTGCCCTGCCTCTCTCTCCATCTCCAGTTCTTTCTCTCCTCTGGATCTCTCTTATTTCTCTCCATTTCCAGTCCTCTCTCTCCTTGGGATCTCTCTCTATTTTCTCTCCTGTCTCTTCTTTCTTCCACTGCCCTGTCTCTCTCCATCTCCAGTTCTTTCTCTCTCTATTTGGGATCGCTCTGTTTTTTCTATCTGTCTCTTCTTTCTTCCACTGCCCTGCCTCTCTCTCCATCTCCAGTTCTCTCTCTCTCTTTGGGATAGCTCTCTTTTTTCTCTCTCTCTTCTTTCTTCCACTGCCCTGCCTCTCTCTCCATCTCCAGTTCTCTCTCTCTCTTTGGCATCGCTCTCCTTTTTCTCTCTGTCTCTTTTTTCTTCCAATGCCTTGTCTCTCTCTCCATCTCCAGTTCTCTCTCTCTCTCTCTCTTTGGGATCGCTTTTTTCTCTATCTCTTCTTTCTTCCACTGCCCTGTCTCCATCTCCAGTTCTCTCACTCTTTGGGGTCGTTTTTTTCTCTCTGTCTCTTCTTTCTTCCACTGTCCTGCCTCTGTCTCCATCTCCAGTTCTCCCTCTTTTTTCTTTCTGTTTTCTTTCTCGTGCTGCCCTGCCTCTCTCTCCATCTCCAGTTCTCTCTCTCCGTTCCCCCATCCTCCTACCTCGTCTCTCACCCCCCCCCATCTCTCTCTATCTCTCTGTTTCTCTGGGAGGGATAGAGCAGGTCGTACTGGCGGAATGTGTGTGAGAGCCTGATCTCCTGATGAACAGACTGTGGGACTGAGAGAGGCTGGAGAGCTGAGATGCTGAAATGGCTTCCAGAGAGATTAACGCTTCAGGCTTCGCCTCTGTGTCCAGAGACCTTACAGGTGAGGAAACCGACACACACACACAGCGTTAGCTTCTGCATGAACGCTAGCATCGTGGACTCGTGCACACATACACACCAGCTAACTGATTGCGACGCAGTGTGTGTGTGTGTGTGTATTTATGTGTGCGTTAACATGCACGTTGAATTTCTCATCCTCCAGGACTGTATCCGTGTTTTTAGACGGTAATATTAAGGGCATGCAGGAGGGGATTTCGCTCTCACACAAGATCTTCAGGCGGGATTATTATACCCACCGGGTTTAACGGCTGGGGCGAAAAATAAATAAATAAATTAAAAATATATAAATAAATAAACAAACAGCCCCGCGGCCATAATCGTGGTTTAAGGGGAATAATGCTGCGATTAACGGCTTTGCCGGATTCACGCTCACTTTAATGCGAATATTCAATTTAACACACACACACACACGTGTGTCTTTGTGAGTTATGTCTTGTGTGTGTGTGTGTGTGTGTGTGTGTGTGTCTGTGTGTGTGTACGTGTGTGCACGGGCAGGGCAGTGGGCTGTGCTTTAGTACCTCGAGCGTTTACGCTGATAGATTGATCCACGCGCGTCATTCACGCGCTCAGATTTACACGCCACCTCACGCTAGCTGGCGGGCTCTGCTAATGACTCCTAATCACTCTGATAAATAGACAGCGATAATTAATGTAGAGAAGTCACTGCGCCTCAGCCTGCTCACCTGCAGTCTGCACAACTCCTTACTTTCTCTCTCTCTCTCTCTCTCTCTCTCTAACCACTAACTTTCCCTCTTCCTTTCATTCATTCATTCATCCAAAACCTCTCCATTGTCCATTAATTCATACCCCAAACCTTGTCTCTCTGTCTTTTCCTCACCTTTGTTTCTGTCTGTTTACATTTATCCAAAGGGAGTGTTAGGTGATTGTAGTGTTAGGAATCTTGCCTGTTATTGAGGACTGTTATTGAAGTGCTGTAGTGTTTCATCCAGGGTAGAGACTGAACTCCACTGCAAAAGGATTGGGACACCTGACTATTGCACAGACAGGGACATTAATGGCACCGTATTCGAGTATGTAGACTTTGTTATGGAGCTCCACTTTTGCAGCTGTAACAGCTTCCACTCTTCTTGGAAGGTTTTCCATAAGATTTTGGAGTTTCTGTGGGAATATGTGCCCAGTCATCTCCTAGAGCATTTATGAGGTCAGGCCCTGATGTTGGGCAAGAAGGCCTGGCTCGCACTCTCCGTTCCAGTTCATCCCAAAGGTGTTGGATGGGGTTGAGGTCAGGGCTCTGTGCGGGCCGGTTAAGTTCTTCCACACTGAACTCTTTCAACCATGTCTTTATGGAGCTTGCTTTGTGTATTGGAACACAGTCATGCTGGAATAGAAAAGGTTCTTCCCCAAACTGTGTCCACAAAGTTGGAAAGATGGTGTTGTCCAAAATGTCTTGGTCTGCTGAAGCATTAAGATTGTCCTTTACTGGAACTTAGGGGCCATCTGAATTCATTAATTAAGAGGTGTGTCCCAATGCTTTGTCCATATAGTCTATCTGTCTATCTATCTATCTATCTATCTATCTATCTATCTATCTATCTATCTATCTATCTATCTATATATCTATCTATATATCTATCTATCTCTAAAGAGAGCAAACATGCACAAAACACATGGATCTAAAGGAGGCAACTAATAAAAATGACAATAAAATATACACAAAATAAGTGTAAAGTACTACTTTATCTATGTGTACTATATAAAAACATCTCATCTTTCTCTCTCTGTACGGGGTCAGTATTGGAGGATGCCGGGTCCAGTAGACTGTAGCAGCACGTGTCCGTCTCTGTGTGTGAGAAAACACCCGCGGGCTGCAGTGCAGTGACACGGCTGGTCCTCTGTCTGGAACACCCCGAACACCCCAAACCTCACTGTGCATCTCACAGGACTAACACACACAAGCACACACACACACACATACACACACGTACATACACATATACATACACACATCT
>JBBPCY010015649.1:0-15204 GCA_037974405.1 Brachyalestes nurse
TCTCTCTCAGTCTCAGTCTCTCTCTCTCTCTCTCTCTCTCTCTCTCTCTCTCTCTCTCTCTCCCTCTGTCTGTCGGTCTGTTTTTCACACACTCTCTCTCTTACCCTCTCTACCTCCCTTTCTTTCTTCCTTCTGGGCTCTTACAGTCAGCTGGTTACCACCACAGCAGCACATGATTCGCCGTGATTTTCTCTTATTGTCCGTGCCCTACTTCCCTTGTGCCTGGGGCCAGATTAGCCATTGATTTACGCACAAGATAGAGGGAGTGAAATAATGGAGAGAAGGAAGGAGTGAGACTAAGAAGAAAAAAGAAACTATAGGCAAACTCTACCTCTGAATATGTTTCATGTTTATAGGCATGTGATCTAAAAGCGGCTGGACTTGCATTCTGTGGAAAGTGAATATACTAAACTTTCAATTGATACCACATTTGCGTTTATAAGTAGAATTCAAAATATTTTATAATGATTTTAATTTGATCGGAATATGCAAGAAATGTTTTGCAGAAAGAAAACCCATCCATTACGTTTAGTCTTTTTTTTTAGCAATAAAACAACATTAGCACTACATCTTATAAATGTTTAATGTGCATATATTGACAGGTATGGACAGGTTTGAGTCACTTTTCCAAACAGGACTGTACATGTAAATGAACTTTTCAGATTTAAATCATACTGAAGCGTCTGCTCTTCTTCTTACAAACACAAATGTGGTATGGATTGAAAATTAAGATCTGCATTTCCACAAAATCCCTCAAGCTACGGGGAAGAAATAATTAACATAAAACTGCTACATGCTTTTATTATTGCCGCTGATGGCTGTGATTTCCAAAGGAGAGGCGGTTGTGTCTTCCGTAGCTTTATCAATTATTCAGGAAACATCAGTGCTACAGCAGGTTAGCTTTGTATGATCAGTGTGGTATACAACATGACTTGGCATTTACTGGGGAATGCATTTATGTCTTTCTTCCCAATATACAGTACTTGTAATTACCATAGAAACCTGTGGAAAGACAGTACAAGTTCAGTTTTATGCTGTTTGTGCAGAGTACATGGGCATTAAAGTGTTTTAGATGCTACTTCTGAAAGTTAATAAATGATTTTCATCCAAAGATGAGTGTCTAGCTCAGAGTCTGAACTCATACATTATACATGTTATAAAAAGGCTTTCATCTGCATTTTCTTATCTACATAATCTATCTGCATATTGTTGTTTTATATTGTTTATAGTCTTATTAGTAAAATGAGTACGCTAAAAAAACTGTTATTGTTGTACCTATCGTAATTGAAGAGACAAATCTTTCAGAATGTCACTAATAATAATATTAATAATCGAGTGATCTGTTTATTTTGATGAGTAATTAGAGTTTTAAAAAGGGACAACAATCAGAAATGGACATCTAAAATGCTTCACAGGAAAAGACAAATTGCTTTTAATTAATATTTATTTAATATACTGTATTATGCCAGCTCTAATAACTATCTGTGATTTACTCCATCTGTTCCTGGAAACACAGGATTTATGCTATGGAATTAGGATTTCTTGGCTAATAACACACCTGATTGTCTACATCTTATGTTGTTCTTTTCAGTCCTTTTATAATTACAACCTGCCCAATATAACACTTCCACGGTTCCACAGTTCTTCTGTGGAGAACTGAATGATGAGAAGAATTTCTTTACTGTTGAATTCAATAGCATTTGAGATTGCTGACCAAAAAAAAGTACGCATTTAATCTGGTTCTTTTGAAGTACTTCAATATTTTTGTGTGCTGTAGCGAAGTGTAGGCCGCATTTTTAAATGCTTTCTAACCTAAAACTAAAATAGCTGCTGTCGTGCCCTATGTCCGTTTTGTTCGATTATGTCTAGTTATTCCCGATGACTGACAGGAGAAAGTGACCACATGCTTTAGACAGTTATCAAAGTATGATTGACAAGGCCAGGGGCTTCTTGAGTTCATAGGAATACTGTGTTCTGCTTTGTGGCCTGTGTCATTTATTATGTACAGCCCTATGAGAGAACCAGTCTGAGTATGGCTGAATTGTTGGAAAATAAAAAATTAAGCAATAGGCCTATAACATAATTATTATTGTTGTTTTATATTTCATTTACATTGCATAATTATTTCAATTTGACACTTTGAAGCAATAAAATTACAATCAAATGCACTTTACATTCTGTATCGATAGTTTCAAAACTATACTGTTTCAGGGTCTGAAATGACAACAATAAGGCAAAAGGGGAGGATAGTCTCTCTGCACAGAACATTTTTTAGTTTTTAGTTATTCATTCCACTTATAAAATATCTCCACTTCTTCTTATGCACACAGTTGAGGGATGGATTGAAAGTTTAGTGTGTTTCAGTGAGCTATGAGTCAGAAATACTTATCATCAGAATTGCTATTTTTCCTTATAACTGTGATAGACATTTTTTTCTTGTTAGCCCTTAAGTTTGTGTGTGTGTGTGCATCAGCTGTGTCCGGTGCAGCTCTGGGAATAGCTGAGTATTATGGGATGCATGAATAGATCTGGCTTTGGTATTCTGTGCTCACAGCTGGTCGTTAATGGCCACCTTTTAACTCCTGAATGCATCACTTCAGCACCATAAATAGGCTGATGACGTCATGATGCTGGAGCTTCAAGAACGATGTGTGCTGAAGTGGCCGGAGAAAGTAGAAGGGGGAAGACAGTCTCTTTAGTCATCTTTTACAGATAAAAACACATTTACAAAATGTCTTAATATTAAGTAAAGTAAGATATACTGAAAGCAATACTATATCGTTTATACTCTAACAATTTCCTCTGAGATCAATAAAGTTTTCTGATTCTAACTACACACTTTAAATATACAGTCCTGTGCAAAGGTCTTACACCTGCAAAAGTCATATATAAAAAGGTATTTATCTTAACCATTTCCAAACCTTTCTTTGAGGAACCCACTATTATTTATCATCCAGAGCCAACTTTGGCCAGGCAGTGCTTCATTAAGGTAAATCACGTCTGCTGCTGATGGAACTGATTCTTCTTGCTAGCGTAAAACATACCGACTACTCTTAAAAAAAAAAACGTTTGATTAAATGTATGCCAGCTGATACCAGCAGAGAACACTTACATAGTAGTGGCATAGTAGTGTGTGGTGCTGCAGTATTGCTGGGGTTTCTGTGTTCACTTACTGGCAACTCCCTTGTAACTTGTAACACTTTGTTGGTTTACAGTTAGAGACTGCAGCCCATCAGTTGATGTAGGGTTTGTGTTATCTTCCAACCATTTACCAGTGGTCAGTTTCTGACGAGGGCTGTTTTTTTCTTAACAAGCAGTGACAATGATGTGTGTAAAAACATGCCACTGCAGTATCAGTGTAACTACTGTGCTGAGAAGGGTTCTCTATATAACAGCAGGGGCCCTGTCATTGGAAACTGACTAATGATGAACACAACATGTAGGCCAAAAATGTATTTGTCCTGCTTCTTCAGATTTGTTCTATACAGTCGACCCCCGAAATTAGTGGGGGGTTACATTCCAAGAGCACCCGCGACTTGTGAAAAAACGTAAATTTTTGATGTGGTAAAAAATGCCTATAAATGCCTATTTTTATAGTCTAAACCCGAAATATGCCACCAGATATGGTCTCAAAACATTTTATTTTAATATTTATGTTCTTTTTAAACTTAAACTTAATACATTACCCTTTTAAAAATGGTAAAGGAAACTCTTTTGAGTTTTTTAGCCAGGAGAAATGAATAACGCTCTCAGACCTCCTGCCTCTGAGTACAGGGGTATTTCCCATCCCAGTACACGTTTTCATATGCGGTTGCTTTGTGTTCTCCAGACAATACTAAAAAATGTATACAGTTATATTTTATATGAAAATTCAGCTGAAGTAACGTTAATATTTCTCTAATAATTTAGAACTAAAATGCATGAAAATATATATATTGCTGCGAAAAAAGCAAAAAACATTGCTGAGGATATTTGCAAAGGTTTCCGCGAACAATTAATTAGGTTCTAAGAAAAAATCCCTGAGACCGTGAACTCTGAACCGCAACTTCACGGGGGTTGACTGTACAGTTACAAAATAGTTAATGATTGTGTGTGCAAGGTAGATTGAGCTAATAAAGTGTAAAATAAAAATAAATAAATAAATAAGATAAAATAAATCTCAATAAAAATTTTTTCTTATATATAATTGTCTCTAGCGAACTTACCATTACTGCAAAACTGTCTCAGATGAGTGATAAACAAAGCTCAGCAGGGCGAGCGAGGCATTCTGAGGAAAGGTGACAGAATGGTTTGTGTAGTCTCAGAACAGATCTGTGGTTATTTCCAATCGATTTTTGTGTCTCTGCACACATCTGTCATCTCTTTTAGCTCGTCCCCAAAGTCCTACAGAAGGCCACTTGTATTCAGCCTTTGAAGCGAACACAGCTCAGACTGTGATGTACAGCTTTTTATAGCCACACTCATTGCCATATGTTTTTTTTTCATCTTTCAAAGCATTGTGTGCAATTTTTTCGTCTTCATATAAAAACTTGTCTAAAGATCACCAAAAATGAAATGCTGAGTTTGAGAGTGCTGAAGAAAAATCTTGGACAAGGGCTTGTTAGCACTACTGAAGTTTGAGCTGGACTGAAACTGCTGAAGCTAAAGAATAAATAGAGCTATGGGTCAAAGCTCAAAAAGAAGTCAAATCTGGGAACATTTTCCTAAAGCAGGGTAAAGTACTCACACGCAACAAATACAAGTCTTCCATGGGTAGAAGCAGCATGTTACAGGCTGGTTACATGTAAGACACTGTACCTCTTTCTCCATGATGGACTGAACTACAGCTAGCATTGCTCTCTGAGGCCACTCGGTTCACACTGTAAATGATGTGTCAGAATAAGTTGACAGTCTCGATATATTTAAATCATACTGGTTCTGTTCGCTTGAAGCATTTAGCAACGACTTCAGAAATCTCTATGAAAAACTGGTTCATTTGCTTAAAATACAGCAAATTTTCTAAATATCCAGGAAACCTGTCCTCAGACTTTTAGAGAAGTAAACATATCACAAAACCAGCTATAGAAGTTGTACTTTCAACAGAATGTCTCTTCGTTTAATGAAAGAAGAGTGAGAAAAAAATGAATGGAAGCGAGAAATAGATTA
This sequence comes from Brachyalestes nurse, assembly GCA_037974405.1. Classification (NCBI taxonomy): domain Eukaryota; kingdom Metazoa; phylum Chordata; class Actinopteri; order Characiformes; family Alestidae; genus Brachyalestes; species Brachyalestes nurse. The sequence continues at coordinate 5,146 of JBBPCY010015649.1, forward strand.
TAAAATGAAACTGACTTAATTTATATATGTACATCATTCTCATATCAATAAAATATATCACATCAACACCATTTTGTCTTTCATACTATGCTGCATTTTGAACATTTTTATGTTTTCTAATCTGAAATAACCCTCCACCGTCTTGCCTTTATGCTGAGCAATTTTATTGCTTAGATCTCTACAACACTTGTTCCCCTTGGGCTGGCGAATTTGCTGGAGATAGATCTGTATGTCTGGATGTGTACTCCACACTGATACTGAATCGGTGATGTTTCTGCCAATAGACGCTGCCTATTCGCCATCATTATCTACCACATCCCACACACATGCTGTATTTAGATCAGCAGCAGCTGGAGCAGTGTGTGTGAATGCGTTCTGCTGTCAGAGAGAGTGGCAGGCTGAAGGAGCCGGAGGAAAACCATCCGCACACGCTTTTAAAACGCAGACAGAGTGTATAAATAAACGCCCAACGGACCCACCACTCGCTGAAGCCTCCTATCATGTGTATATGAGTGTATGTGCTGTTGCTCCGGGCTATAGATGAGTCTTGCAGCTCGGACACAGTATTTCCCCAGTTTCAGTGGAGGAAAGAGATTGTAAGGGTCTTAGATTGCACATTGTCCAGTCTGCTGTGAACCTGATTGTATTTTCATTCACATTAGGATTATTATCTGTGTGATGTTTACAATTATTACTACAGTCGATCAATATTCTTCGGTCTTCTTCTTTTCAGTCAGTTAATCTAATTATTTTGGCCCATCTCTGTTTCTTCTTATATAGCATAATTAAACCATAGATGTGATATTGCCCTCTAAACTTTCCGTAGTGTATAACAGTATTGTAGAGGTCTCTTTAAATGAATCAAAATAGTGTGGTACATAATGTACAATATATAATGTAATAGAGCGCTCCATAATATGCTGTATACATGTGGTTTTTCTGACCAGCTGTAATACACTGCAGGATGTGTAGTGCAGGGGATGCTCTGTAATACTCTGTAATGTTAATTTGATCCATGCAGTCATTCAGACAGATTGTACTACACTAGAGGAAGCACCGAGGGTTTTATAGCTTTTATCTCGCCTGGCTTACAGATAGAAGAACTAAAGGAGGCCAAAGAGATGTATAATATGTGATGGGCAGGAAAATAACTAAATAATAACTAAATGAATGCACTAAGTGGATATTGTATTAAAAGAGATGTGTCAATAAGCATGTAAATGCTTCTCTGTCAGTTTTAATGATCATGTTTGCCCATTTGGCATTATCCTACTTACTACACCCAAACAGGCCTATCTGTTGTAACACACTCTCATACACACACACCTACACACACACACACACACACACGGACACACACGCACACACGCGCACATGCACACACACTTCCCCTCGTCCCGAATGTAGGTGATCAGCCTAGAAATGTTGTAACTGAATTTTATTTCTGTAGATATACACTGGAGCCACAAGTCTAATGAAGCTAAAAAGTGATAGAAGTTTATACCGCACCAATCAGAATGGTGCAAATTGCATGAATAAATCATTACGTACTTGCCCTAAAACACACTGAGTTATTTATTACTCCCAAATAATCTTGTTTATATAGTTTCTGACACTGATCGTTTTAGCTAAAAAAAGCGTTCATTGCATAGTGAAAAACAGCAGCAGCCATCACCTTTGAAGCCTTAACTTTGTCTATTGTCTTTGTCTTCTTTTGTCTATTGGACCATTACTGGTGAAGCCGTTGGTGTGTTTTGTCATTAGGAAACAGCAGAACTGAAAAAAAAACCACCACATATAAACATTATGTATTACGCATTTTCTTATAAACCAACCAGAGCAAACCGATTTATTAGGGAATAAATTGTGCCATCAATCAAATGTCAGGGTCAGGCTGGTATGAAGACGCCACTATTTACCTTCATAAATGAGGATATACTAGCTTTGAATTGATTGACCCAAATGCATTTTAAAAGCAGTTGGCTTGCATTCTAATGATGGACCATGGTAACATTAGCCTCCAGATTTATTCTAATGTAGGAGGCAAGAGAAATATTGTCTGTGCTAATAATTAGCTTCAGGCTTTAATGAGCCACTTGCTTCTCTTTCCTTAAGAGGAGGGTGCAACCTATGAGTCACAGAAGCTTGATTAAATGTGTTTCTGTGTGAAAGCGTACTTGGATGCTAACAGAATTGTAATGTGCTAATATGCAGTCTAGTTTAGGAATTTGGATCATGGTTCGACTACTTTTAAGTTTAAATCAATTCTTGTTCCTCAAAATTACAATAATTGCCGAATCACATATCTGACAAAAAAGCTTAATGTTTCATTTAAAAAACTTAATAGCAAACCCGTTTCTTTTGGGTTCATGTTGTCAAGAGATACCGGCAAATGAAGAATAAGAGAAAAACGGCAGAGAATTTTGTTTTTACTTTCTTTAAAGCCAGGATTGCAGCTCAAGTCATGGATGCCCACTGTTGTGCATAATTGCTGTGTTATGAGCATGACATTCATCAAATTGTGCTGAACACAGGACCTCCAGGACCACAGTTTGCCACCTCTGTCTTAAAGAGCTAAAGAGACAAAGAGAAAAGGAGGTTTTTTCTACTCCTGTCAAGTTGCCATTGAAAGAAATTAGTGAATTGTTACAGTAGTGAAGATGTTTTGCCTCATATTTTTTGTGCTCTTATCATGTGCAGTGGATCTGCAGTGGATTCTGACCCTCACGTCCACTAGCAGCACCTTTTAAGAGAAAATGGACTTATTGGCCAGAAAAGCGTAGTGAGTCAGTGCAGAGGAAACGGACACAGAGGATGAGTCACCAGCACTGTCACCTTCATACATTTACTGAACACACACACTGAGTCATCTTATAGAGAGTAACATACACACACACACACACACACACACAAACACGCCAAACCCAAAGCCATTCAAATGTGAAATATTCTTTCAAGGTGATTGTTCTTTATAACTCTGTAGAAGAAAAACCTTTGAAAATGTTTTCTTTTTAAAGACATATCCTGCACATGTGAGAGTGTGTGTGTTTATACGAAAGTGTGAAAGTGTGTTTTGGGTGTGTGCGTGTGTGTGTGTGTGTTAGTCAGAGCACTGTAACACACATCTGAAAGACTGACAACCCCTAACTAGGCTGAGGGAGAAGGAGATGAAAGAAATGGGTGCGATGAGAAGAGAAGAAAGATGCTTACTTAAGATGATGAGAAAATGGAGAAGATTGAACATTTCACTTTTTTTGGAAATTTTTGCATAAATACACACTTAACAATACTGTAAATTATTTCACCTCACAACAGTTCGATTCCTGAATGAGGAAATGATTTACTGCATTGTGAAATCCCGTATTTTACCGCAATTCAATTGGATGTGATTATTTTCGTTTTACAATTGAAAATAATTATGCCACAGTTAGTTTTTACCTTGTGATGTGATTGACTGAGAGGCATTCTATGAGTGGCATTATCTTCTGATAATGGCAGTGCAACCGAAACTATGAACACAGAAGATGAATATAGACAATAAAAATGGTTTTAAAACTGAATTATATTGCCTTATAAGAATATTTTATATTATTATTATTATGATTATTATTATTATTATCATCAGTCTCGTTGATTTTTAAGCCTGCTTTTCAATTGTTAAATATATATAAATTCAATACATTAATAAATGTCACAGATTGAGATAAGAGTCTAGAGAAGGTTTTGTGACCACTTTAAAATATTTATATATATTGGAAAATATCCCCAAGGTCTTTTCATAGGTATTTTATTTTTATAGAATCATAAACAATCTGAATTATCGCAAGGTCAGAGATTTACACCTTTAACCTGTTGTTTAAGGTAACTCATGACTGAATGAAACATGTACATTGATTAAACTGAATTATAGGTGATAACTGGACAGCTTGGTTGAGAGAGACAGGGCAGTGAAAGTGTAAATGTGTGTGTGTGTGTGTGTGTGTGTTTGCTCAGGCACACCAGCAGCAGCTCTGAAGGTCAAGGACACACTCTCACTGTCTGATGTGCCCTCAATTACCCACAAACCATCTGTCCTTTCTCTCTCTCTCTTTCTATCTCTCTCTCCCTTTTTCTCTCTCTCCCTCTCTCTTTCTCACACCTTCATAGTAGCTTTGCTGTGGACCTGGAGTGGCTAATGAGAATCCAGTGCCCCTGTGATGAGGAGGACAGCGGTGTGTGTGTGTGTGTTTGTGTGTGTGTGAGTGTGAGAGACAGAGAGAGAAAGAGAGAGAGAGAGATTGCATATGTTTTTGCAGATATGATTTTCTAATAACTGAATAGCCTATACTTACAGCAATATAAACATTTTTTCTCATGAATGTGAATATATTTTACATCTGCACTATTATGTCTTTCACTTACCTTAATTTTGGCAATAAATGTGTTAGTATATTTTATTAATGTGGAAATGATGGCACATTGGAATCAAATAAATTCAGTGAATTCATCTTCATCTTGTGTACTAACTAGGGATGACTAAAAATAATAGTCCATTTAAAATGGTAAGGGTGCACACTTTACTCAACCTTTCTAAAGCTTAATTATGCGGAACTAATGGTAACACAGACAAGAAAGATTTATTGTCCCCAAAAATGTAAGTAACTTTGTGGCTGCTAAGTAGTTCAACAGCCTGCTCATCATTACAGGCCTCTATTACACTGGATCACAAAAATAATTTCTGTGTGCTACTTTGTCTAATCCGTGTGTCCTATGCCACATCCAGTGTGCTGAATTCAAATATGAAGGCACATTTTATCTATGACGTCGAGATCTTAAGTTATGCATGCATCAGAATCCCATCAGAACTGTCACTTTCAGCAGAACAGAATGCCAGAGGAATTGACACTGGCTTCACTGGCACTGGTTAAGGAGTTGGTCCTGTAACCAGAAAGTCGTAGTTTTGAGTCCAAGGACTGCTAGTGGCACCACTGAGGTACCTTTGAGCAGGGTACCTTCCCCATACGCTGCTCCCCGAGCACTGTGTTCCTGGCTATCCGCTGCTTCACTTGGTGAATGGGTTAAATACAGAGGAAGAATTTCATGCTGAGGTTCATGTATGACAGAATGGTCACTTTACATCACGCTGTACTGATTTAAGACCAGAATCACAGTCAGTATAGACAGGTTTTGACTTCTTCTTCCTCAGAAATCCAGAAAATTTAGTCATACAGTCATCTTTCGGCACAGTAAAGGGCAAAGCTTTTACTAAGGCCAGGATAACAAACAGTACAGCTGTATCCACCTCTCCAATTTTACATCCAAAACAGCACTTCAATCATCACTTTTTTGATCATTTAGTTTCCACAAATGCAACAAAAATAGTCAGGATGGTTGTCACAGCTGCTCATATTTTGTTTAAACAGTTACCCTATATCCAAGAAAACCCCATAAAATCGACGAGCCTGTGATCTGTCTCGACTTAAACTGAGCTGACATCAGCTCATTGACAGACCTAAGCTCTCACAGCACTGAATTCAACCAGGAAACAGGTTTCAAATGAGGCAGTAGCAAACACGCACGTAACAGAAACAGCCGTTATAATGTTGCCATGCATCAGAACGTGTATGAAAATACCAAATTATTCCAAAAGAATATTATGCTTATAACTTAAAATCTGGACAGAAAAATTTCGATCGCAGATTTGGATTCAACACGATTTCATGCAAACCACATGTTTTACTTCCAGTAGCAGAATCTTTGTTTTCCAGTGAGACCTGAGGAGCCACTCAGTCATCACTGTTTGTATGCTGAAAATATGCTGAAAATATTTGAAGAGCATAAAAATAACAACAACAACAACAACAACAATAAAAATAATAATAATAAATTGCATTTAAGGACGCCTTTCAAGGCACTCAAGGACACCTTACAAAATCAAAGAAGCAAACCAAAACAAGAATCAATAAAAAATAAATTACAAAATTTATCATAAAAGTGCAAACCACAAGTGGTACAGTCAAAGAACAAAATCAAAGAGAATAAGCAAGTTTGAAAAGATGAGTTCTGAGTCTAGATTTGAAGGTGGGAAAGAGGAAGTTCCAAAGATGGGGAGCAACAAAGCTGAAGGACCTAAAACTGTGGTGAGCAGGAAGACCTAAGAGTACGAACGGGTGTATAGACATGGAGCAGATCAGACAGATATGAAGGTGCCAGGTTGTGAAGTGCTTTAAATGTTAATAGCAAATTTTTGAAATGAATAAGGTATTTAACAGGGAGCCCGTGAAGTTCACAGAGAACAGGGGTAATGTGTTCTATGGAGGAGGCTCTGGCAATAATCTGAGCAGCAGAGTTCTGGACTAACTGAAGCCTGTACAAAAGCTTGTGAGGGAGGCGACAAATATAGAATTACAATAATCAATGTGTGATGTTACCAGAGCATGTACAAGAATGGCAGTAATATTAGGAGTAAGGAAGGGACGGACAGTTTATTGCGAAGATGAAGATATGCTGATCTGGTAATATTGTTAATGTGGGCTTTATAAGATAAACTGCTGTCAAGGATGGCCGCCAAGCTCTTAACCTGCGGGGAAGAGGTAACTGAGGACTTATCAATTGTCAGAGAAAAGCTGTCAATTTTGTTGAGTATAGATTTAGTTCCAATAAGAAGAAACTCAGTTTTATCGTTATTAAGTTTAAGAAAATTAACAGAGAACCCGGTATTTGTTTCAGAAAGGGTGAGGGGAAGAAGAGTAGAATTTGGCTTGAGGGAGAAAAATAGCTGGGTGTCATCTGTAGCAATGAAACTGAATACCGAATCTTCTAAAAATATTGTCAAGTGGAAGGAGATAAATAATAAATAAAAGAGGTCCGAAAAAACACAGCCTTGCTGCTCATCTGTTTTACTCGCATCCTCATCTGTATATCTCTCTTCACACCATGTTGCTCAGAGTTTAGCTACTCATTTACATGGTACTCCAGGAGCATCAGAACTAGTGGTGTGCCAATCTGGTACTCAGTACCTTCCTCAGGTTACCTCAGAGGTGCTTAGCAGTCTTCAGAATCAAACCCACGACTTCTTGATTGCAGGGCAAATTCCCTAACCACTGGGCTTCCAGCGGCCCCAACACTGAAACACTAAAGAGTGATTTTATTTATATCAATGTGTTTGTTTAACTATTTCCAGACCTCTCCTTGTGGAAGCCCAGTACTGGTTACCATCAAGTACCTGGTTTGGCTCGGTCCTTTATTATATTGAACCATCACAAATCCATGCAATGGCTGGAGGCATAGGGGGAGAAATCTGGAATCAAACCTTTGTTCTTCAAGTTAGCTCACAAAATATTAACTACTTTTTACAAGCCAATCCTTATAAATACTTAATTTTAAACAAGCAGGTGCATATGTGCCCATTACAACATGTTCTTTTGAAATTCTGTTTTAGAAATTGATTAGTTTCTGACCCGGGGACCATAGCAGTATTATGCTGTGACATAGTGACACTGACATCAGGGCTGTAACCAGGATAAACATTTTTGTGAAGTCCATTTAGCAGAAATGTGACCTATTTTACTTGATTAAGAAACCATCTGCCGAATATGTGTACTACACTACTTGCCAAATTTTAATCTCTTTTTTTCACCACTTCATTGCTCCCTTTTTTACCCATATATAATGTTTATATACATTTTCTTTGTCCATTTCTCATCCTGCCATGTTAAAAGCTGGTTGAAATCAGTAGAAAATTTCACAATGATTTTGGGAAAATACTTATTGTAATATGGTTTAGAATTCCCCTCTCTCTCTCTCTTGCTCTGTGTGAGATCATACTCTTTTACATCAGTCCCCAACGATAACCAAAAAACATCCCTTAAAAAAGATATAAAAAAGCCTGGCTCTACTAAACCTAAACTAACGGTAAGAGTAGTAGCCTTCTAATGCAGTTGAGACAATATACTTTTCAGAATTCTTCAACAAATACATTCATGTGGATTTCTGAATTCTGAATGAAACTGTGCCATCAGTAGACTAATTAACAATGAGCTTTGTTTCATTAACACCGCTGGTCATCTGAGAACCAATCATGTCACTGCCGTAGTGTAGTTTTGAGATATAAGTTGTTCTTCATAGTAGGCTAACATAAGGTGAGGTGGAACTATAAGGGAGGACTTTCTAATAAAGTGGCCAATAATTGCACACATTGTGTTAACGCTCCAGTAATGCCACTGTGTTTGATATTTATACAAGTGGAACAGACATTATTGTGTCACTACTGTGCTAGTGTCACTACTATTCTGAAAATGGTCCAAATAACTCAAATAATATCAGAATCAGAAACAGAAAACTTTATTGATCCCGGAGGAAATTGCTTATGGCAGTCCTGTGGTCACAAACCGACTGAAGAAAAATGGGGAGGCTGATAAACTGTGCAGTAACAGATGGGCCACAGCTTGTAATATTACACAATTTATAATGTATTTCTAATATAGTGGCCAATGTGCGTGTTAGAAATAACTAATGAAATGACAACATAGTATGCAGGAGGAGGGTAGAGCCATCAGAGCACCTCATACACAAAATATGAACATAAAAATATTTTATTTTTATCAATGTCAAACAGCCATACCTGCTCTGTGTTTAGACTGATTATGGGAGTTCATATGTCCATTGTCACACAGGATGAAGCTTTAGTGTTTATCAAAGGAGAACAGTGGAGTGGGCTCTTTACACTGCTCAGAGGGGTGTGTGTGTGTGCGTGTATGTGTGTGTCTGTGTGCACCCCTCAATCCATCTCTTATACTCACAGACACACACTCACATCAGCCCAGTGTCATTGCGCAACTGTGACCTGCAAATTATATAAGCCTGTGTTGACCCAACTAGTTTTTCTTAGCTAGTAGCTTTCTTAGCATTCTTTCTTCCTCTATATTCTTTTCTCTATTTTTCTCACACTTGTTCCAGCCTTTTCTTTTCTCCATCTCTTTTTTCTCTTGCTCTCATTTTTCACTTAGCTAGTTTTGTCTAGTAGCGTTCTTAGCGTTATTCATGAAACTTTCTTTCCTTCTTTCTCACATTTACTCATCTGTTTATCTCTTTCTCTCCCAGTGGATGAGAATACATGAATGTATATTCTTCATATTCATTCACATGTAATCTGTCTAACTGTGACTGCTTTATAACAATGCGGGCTGTTATATATAAAGTCATGAACTGAATCTCTTAGCCTCATGTCTGAACCTGTAAGGCTATGCTGGTTAGAGGGTGTGCATTTTTTACCTCAAACACATCTCCACATTTTCCAGGCAAAGGCCAGGAAGGCTCAATTTCCCACCATTTCCTCAGTGAACTACACCTTCTTCAACTTTTTACAATTAACAATGAAAAGACTATCATCCACTATTCTGGTTGGTGCTTACCAAATTTGTTCTACCACATATATATTATAACTTCTTAATATTTTGGCGGGAACATAGAAAGAACACAGTCCCTCAATTACAACTCCCAGGGAAGGACTCTGCCTTCAGGTGCTCTTCGACTACTGAGGCTACCTTCAACAGCGCATTAGGAAGAAGGCCACGTTCTTGTCCATCTCCACTGTCAGCTGCATTCACTTCAACTCAGTGCTGGACTGGCCATCGGGCATACCATCAGCAAGAGGGACCCCGGTGCACGGGGGATCCCATCAGCAACACCCCTCCACCCCGAAAGGATGATATCGGCGCGTATTCCCGTTAGTGGTGGTATATGGTACCAGCCGATCCGCAGAGCCAGGTCTGATCTCAGCGCTTCTGTCACTGCGTGCCCCGCCCCGCCCCCTTGACTTCACGCCCCGCCCCAATACGTGACCCTTCTTCAGTCCAGAGAGGAGAGATCTGCCCCTGTGGTCCAGGATAAACTCTTGGAGATCCCTTGCGATGCTGGGTTACAGTCGAGATCCGAGTTCTGTCTCTCATGCTGTGAGGAAAAAACTCGAGTGGCTCTGTCAGCGTGCTTTCCTCATTTCGAACAGTTAGTGGCGAGAAAGCAGACACACCCATCATATTAGAATGTTGATTTAAAATGTTTGATGTCAAATAATCCCTG
>JBBPCY010015660.1:0-15203 GCA_037974405.1 Brachyalestes nurse
ATATATATATATAGAGAGAGAGAGAGAGAGAGAGAGAGAGAGAGAAACCACTATATGGAGTGTGTCACCAGAATAGGTACCAGAATTGTAATTTAGCCAAATAAAGGAATTCAATTAAATAATAAATCAAGCTAATTTAATTAAATGTAAATTTAAAGACATTTTCAAGCCTAATAAAACCCAGCTTGTTTTATTATTATTTCTTGACAATTAACAATAAAACAATAAAAAGAGACCAGAAATCCAACAGAGAACATTCGCTTAGGTTCAGTCCACTTTTAATTTTCTTCACAGGTTTTAACAGGTTTGGAAAGCAATGATTCTTGTATTATTGACTCGTCATAAAGAAACAAATCACAACAAAGAAAAACGAACAGTAAAAGTGACCCAAATTTACCTGAACTAGAGAACTGGGAGGTGACTGTTGTCAGGTGTAAAGTCATCAAGCTGTCTGACAGCCAGGTGTAACAGCACTCTTTATAACACCATATTTAATAATAAATCAATAATAAATATAGTTTCAGTTATTTTTTAGTCCCATTTAAGGGACAAAATCTGCTTAAAAAATGGCAAAATTGGAATCGATATAATAATACATAATAATAAAAAAGTTACAACACTAATAGTAAATTGTATTGATTTTAATTAAACGTACCACATATAAGCTCACAGCAAACAAACACCAAAACAATGACGCTCTAAAGCATCTAAATCTGACTTTCTGAACAAATTTGAGTCTCTTTATATAATTTAATGTCCTTTAAGTGGGACACAGAACTAACAAAGGACAAAAATGGTAAAACTGATATTGAAATGATGCCCTGACTGTTAGAAAAGCTTACATTCATAAAAGTAATTTACTATGCAGATAAATTTATTTATGTAAATTATGTACAAGCTGTTAAAAGGTGCAGGTGAGCTTTGGCTGTAGATCTTCAGAGATCTTCTACACACCCTAAATTTAGCAATCAAGTTAGTTTCACTCTAAAAAAAACCCCAAAGAAACAAAGTAACAAAAAATAAATAATAAAAATCTCAAGTGATAAAAATCTCTGATGTGCAATAAAAATCACAAATCACAATTCATTCATCAATTCATCCACCCATCTATTTATTTATTATATTCATCCATCACTTTTCATCCATCAATTCATTCACCCACCCATCCATTCTTTCATTCATCCATCCATCCATGTATTCACCCACCCATCCATTCATCTATTCATTCATTCATCTATCCATTCATTCACCCACCCATCCATTCATCTATTCATTCATTCATCTATCCATTCATTCACCCACCCATCCATTCATTTATTTATGCATTCCAATCAAAATAGAAATAAAGTGCAAAATAAATTCATACTGCTTATTGTGAATCAAAATAAAATAACTGAATACAACAAAATAATAATGGTATAAAACATTGTACACATAAATGGGATAAATGACCAAATTCAGAGCTTCAGAGCTTCAGAGAAGACACACACACACAGACACACACACATAAAGCACATATATGAGTGATTAATGCAGAAATGAATGCAGTAATTAAAGCCATCATTAAAATTTCAGCATATTTCAGCTTCCACAGTTTTATACAGCTTATGCACAGACAGACGGACAGACAGAAGTAAGTGACAGTGCAGTAACATATCAACTCTTCTGTAGGGGGATATTTATGCAAAAATAATGCATATATAGTTTGTGTTTTATATAAATTGTGTGTGTGACACAGGTCAGTGTGCGGGTGAGTCTCCTCCCTTTCACTAAAAGGAATTCTCAGGTGGATCAGATCTGATCATCAGATGTTTCTGAACAAAATTGGAGTTTGAATCCCACCGTCATTCTACTCTACACCCAACTCTTCACACTGATAAAGGGTCTGACCACACACTATTCTCTTCACTCACACTGTCTGATAAAGGATCTGATCACACACACACTACTGTTCACACTTAGTGCCTGATTTGGGACTACTGTGTTAGGTTGAAAAGGAGTTGTGTGTGTATGTATTTAATCAAACTATATAATCATATATACTCATATATATGAATGATTTGATGTTCAAGTGTAGCACAAATGATAGACAGAAAAAAGACGAACTGCAGTGTGTATGACCATCTCAGACAATTTATAAAGAACCAATCAGAATATAGAATCTAATATAGTAATAATATAGTTTATTATTGTATAGGACATATAGCTGTTATCTAATACTGTAAAGTTTTTTTTTGCTGTAATTGTAAGAGGACAAACCGAAGCAAATCTCAGAACAAGCTGCATCAGGTGTGAAATTCTTTTAGCTCTCTGACAGCATAAACTCTATTAATGCTCACCTATTAGCCTTATTAATGCTAACTTAAACATCATGTGATAGTAATAGTAAAAATAGCAAAACAAAACAGCTGGAATCATGACAGCTGGAATCATCAGTCATTCTATGGCTCTTATACGACACTCCGTAACAAACAGCAAGAAGAATGTCACTAGTATTTCAATAAAATAAAAAAAAAAACAACAGCGTATATGTATATGAACAAAAGGTGTGCCAATCTGATCAGTATTGGTCCAATTCAATCCAAAACACTGGATCTGATATTGGAAAAAGCCTGAAAAATCCCATAATCGCTGAACTAAACTCTTACTGACACGCCATAAAGAGAGACACACAGATGAGGACAATAGTAATACAGACAAGCAGCAGGGCTGCGTCCCAAATGGCTCCCTGGTTCCTATACAGACCACTGCTAAAAACTGTGTAAAACAGGTCTAAAGAAGAGCCGCTGGTTATTCAGCCACGTGTGCAAAACTCCATAATATACACACTGCACTATATGGGCATCTGGAAACTGGAGTTTTATAACCTACACAGTGCCCCTAGGGGAAGTAAGGAGCCATTTCAGATTCAGACAGATGTTATTAATAGATTAATAGCTGAAGAGATGGTAAAAGATGGTATTGGATTGTTATCAGTATCAGATACCTGAGGGTGCGGTATCAGTATCAGTATTGGACATAAAGAAGTGATATTGTTCCACCCCTCATGAGCGTGTGTATGTGTGTGTGTGTGTGTGTGTGTGTGTGTGTGTGTGTGTATATACTCCTCATTGTGGGACACTGGGCAGATTAACACAATCTTTTTTTAGCCACTAAAACAGAAAAAATAAGTTACTCAGTCACTTTGAAGAAGTTATTCAGGGTCGGCTTGTTCTGTCTCTGGGAGTCCTCTGAGAGTGAAGGGGTGAGGAAGTGAGAGTGGAGGAGTAAAGGAGTAAAGGAGAGGGGGAGTGTAGGACTGAAGGAGGAATGAAGGAGGAATGAAAGAGGAGTGAAGTAGTGAAGGAGTGGGGGACTGAAGGAGTGAAGGTATGGAGGAGGTAGGTGAGATTTAGTGATATAAATACTGAAGAACTGAAGAGACGGTGGTTTCCAATGGCGCTCAGATCTTTATCTGGAAACTGTTTTAGACACGGTTTTCCCTTCAGTCAGCAGGACTCTCTCCAGCTTCAGCACCGGGAACACATCCGCCGTCCACCGTCCTGCTGTCCCAGCAACCGGTCGCCACAGCAACACATCCCTACTGTTGGTAGTTCCCATACTGACCCTGGAAAAGGAAAGGAAAAGGATGGAAAGTGTACTGGACGATACAATACCGAAAAATTCATATTTATATTTGATATAATTTTTACTATTTTATATAAAAATGTACTACTTTTTAGTTTGGTGATTTCATTCTCAGGTCTAAATGTATTTAAAATTAAAAATATTTTAAACAATCCTTAAATAATACATTCAAAACTAAAAATGATCATCTTAAAAAAATTAAGAGCAGGAGGTGGAGGTGGAGATGGAGATAGAGATGGATGTGGAGGTGGAGTAGGAGGTGGAGGTGAAGATGGAGATGGAGGAGAAGGTGGAGGTGGAGGTGGATGTAGAGCTGGAGGTGGAGATGAAGGTAGAGGTGGATATAGAGGTGGAGGTGGATGTAGATATGGAAGTGGAGGTGGATTTAGAGCTGGAGGTAGAGATGAAGGTAGAGGTGGATATAGAGGGGGAGATGGAGATGGAGGCAGAGGTGAAGGTTGAGCTGGAGGTGGAGGCGGAGTTGGGGGCAGAGCTGGAGGAGGAGCTGGAGACAGGCAGAGGTGGTACCTGCTCGTAGGTGTAGGGTCTCTGAGGTTGACCCCCCGCTGCAGATTGTGAAGACCGATACGAGGAAAACTGCTGACCCTGACCCTGCTGATACTGAGGATACTGAGAGGGACCTCCCTGACCAGGACCTGAACACACACACACACACACATACAAACATACACGTATACACACACACTCATATTTTAAAAAAACATTCATTTAATAAACATTCATTCTACAGTTTATTAGAACTGTAGAAATGTGTGTGTGGTGTGTATGTGTGTGTGTGAGTGTAGATATGTGTGTGTGTAAGTGTGTGTGTGTGTTTGTGTATGTGTGTGTACCGTATCCCTGTGGTTGGTTGCTGTATCCGGATTGTGATGGGTACTGCTGCTGGCTGAAGCTCTGCTGCTGTCCGGAGCCCTGCTGGTACTGTGGCTGCTGCTGGCTGTACTGAGGGTTTCCTGCAGCGCAGTGACACAATGTAGGCATTATCACTATATATAGTGTCTCTCTCTAAATATATATATATATTAGGGATGCACCGAATATTCGGCCACCGAAAACCTTTGGCAGAAAATGACAAAAAAATGCATTTTCGTTTTTTTTTAATGTGACCAAAACAGTGATGACGCAATGATGATGCAACCGCAGCCTGCACATGCCAGATTGGATTAGAGTCAGCATGTCTGCCGTGTGGGCGCATTTCGATATATCTAAGAAAGACACAAGGAAAGCCTTTTGTAAAGTGCACAATGCCGAAATTTCTAGAGGGGGTGCATCCACAAAGACGTTCTCAACGTCGGGATTAATTTATCATATAAAATCAAAACATCCCGATCGCTATGCAGAGTATGAAGCACAAGAGAGGCAAGACCCTTCGAGCACACCCACTCCGTCTGTGTTTTTGAAAAAGCAAGAAAGTTTTCCAGTGATTACAGTTAATATATGGGCTATGTCAGTCTTTGTTTTGATACACTATTTTGTATAAGCCTACAGAGAACAAAAAAACAGTTTGGATTGATAGTAAGTTTTCGCCTCCCCTGTGGTTCAGAGGTAAAACGCGGCGCTGAATGTAGAGAGTCAGAAAAGGCGCTGGTTCGAGAACTGCGCTGTGAGCAGAATTTTTTCAGCCCACAAACTTTTTTATCCATTGAACCAATGTTTGGGTGTCTCCATACACTGGTTTTATGGCAACAATGCAATTACACTTAGAATTTTCTCACGGAAATGCAATCTAGTATACTAGATCTAACATACTGATGCTTCATGTCACTACAATGTCATTTTCTAAAACATTTCTAAAATGTGAATACTGAAGTTTGACTGTTATTTTTGTGCTTTGTTACTCACCGCCTTCATAATAGTGCTGCGAGGATTCCTCGAACGACCTCTCGTAACCCTGCTCTCCATAGGATGACTGTTGATAGGAGTACTCTCCGTGACCTATAGGGGGCACAGGATCGGTTCAAACCCAGACGGGACACATAGGGGGAGGGGGATTTGGGGGGTGCGCCCGCCCTCCACCGGGGTGCAGAACAGTTTAGATCCCAACACTGAGGGGCCAGGAACACACAGTCCTCTCTCTAAACACACACACACACACAAACTGGCCTGCTGCCCCTGACTACACACCACAGAAAAGAGGCGCAAAAGGAAAAAAGGAGGGATAGATCTGAAATTTCGGCACACCAAAAAAGGGCAGGGCTAACCTGAAATCAGCCTCAGCACCTTCATGAGGGGGGCTAAAAATAGATAATAATAGACATAAGAGGGAAAAATACCTTTGCAAAGTCTTAGACTAAATAAATAAAGCAATAAATAAAGACATGGAAAGCAGGAGAGAAGGGAGGAAAAGAAAAGAGGGGTTTCGAAGCGACTCCGGACAGAACTGAGGCAGAGGAGGACGGGGGGAGATGTTCCAGGGTTGGAGGAGGTGATCAGTGTGTGTTTGGTTGGTGTGTGAGTGTGTATGAGGGTTGAGCGTCCGTGTGATTACCATCGGGGTAATACTGCTGGTTTATGGGCTCGCTGGAGCTGGCAGTGTGTCCGTACTGCTCTCCGTAGAACTCCTCTTGGCCCATGAACTGCGGGGCAGATCCTGCAAGACAGGCGACACCCGGGTTGGTTAACCCTTAAATATGTACCTCGGATCACTCGCGACCCATGATCTCATCCCCACCCGCCTTTAACCACATCCACTTGTTTTTCAGTGAAGTTCCCACCTCCGTAATATTCCTCTATTTATATATTTTGATGAATTTATTCAATTTGTCAAAATGCAACAAATGTAACCAATTTTGCCAAATTGACCATATGTACCAACTTTTGTAAGATTTCCCACATTTCACCACATTTCCCAAATCTTGTTTAAAAACTTAAAAAGTAATTTACTAAAATTTAAACAAGTTTGCCATATTTCCCTAAATTGACCTAATGCCCCCCCCCCCAAATTTCCCAAAGTTTGCCTAATTTGCGTAGTTCTGGCAACTTTACCAAATTTGAACAAATTTGCCAAATTTACCTAATTTAACTTTGGAAAATTGTTTATCCTTTTTTGCCAATATTTAGCGAATGTACCAAATTTACCAAATGTTGTCAACTTTACAAAACTTTAAAAAGTTTACCTAGTTTGCTTAGTTTTGGCAACATTACCAAATTATACCAAAGGTACTAAATCATACCAAATGTCCCACTAGGAATCTATGTATCTATGTATCTATGTATCTATGTATCTATCTATCTATCTATCTATCTATCTATCTATCTATCTATCATGTCTTTGCGTAATCATGTCCCTGTTTATTTTATGCACACAGGTTTTTGC
This sequence comes from Brachyalestes nurse, assembly GCA_037974405.1. Lineage (NCBI taxonomy): Eukaryota > Metazoa > Chordata > Actinopteri > Characiformes > Alestidae > Brachyalestes > Brachyalestes nurse. The sequence continues at coordinate 6,965 of JBBPCY010015660.1, forward strand.
TACCTCAGGGAACAGTAAAATATATAGATAAATCCACATCAAAGTGCTAGATTTCACACAAAAACGATATAAAACTTTCAGAAAAATTTTCATAGTGCAAAAGTTGGATGTGGTCATAGTTTTTGCCTCAAAACGAGTGCTTCAAAAGTGAAAAGTTACTTTAAACTATATTTTTGAATGAAATTTTCTGACGTTGTATGATTTTAGTCGTATTTCACCACTTTACAGCTTTCTGAAAAAAAATTAACAAAATCTCCACATTGGCAAAATCAGATCTTTCAAATTTGTATATTTTCAATTTTATATTTAAATGTGCAATTTTAATGATATAAAATTTTATTTTAAGACTTATTTCAACTCCTAACTGGCAAAAGAGTACTGAAGTATGAGTAACAAGTACAAAAATATCTCGTCTATTTCAGTGTGAAGATGCTGAGAGCCAAATTCTTCCAAAGTACAAAAAATGAATTTCCAAATTGTCATTTACAAACATGCTATATCTTTTGTTTTGGTAAGACCAAACACACCTTAAACCAAGAGTACTGAAAATCTCACGTCTCTGGCATCAAAAGATCAAAAGTTATGACGCACTAAATTTTTGGGTTTCCCAAAGTGCACCTGTTCAGCAGGCTAAAACCAAAATTTAAAGTCTTTATAGCTCAGAACCCAATAGAGAAACAAGCTACAGGGTCGTTGGTGGAGCCAGTGTCATAATTTCATGAAAATATCAAGCAAATCTAAGATGCTTTGTTAGTAGTTTCTTTCTGAAATTTGAAATGTTTTGTCCTAATTCTGTTTCTGTAGAAAATTACCAAATTATTGCCAAAGTGTTATTATTCATGTAGCTCAGTATATTTAAAGTAGTCTAGTACCTAATGTTTTTAGTACCTAACGAACCCTGTTTTGCTAGATAGCGGATAAAATAAACATAAATGAAACTATTTGATGAAACTATTTTACTGTTTTTTATTTCTTCATTGTTAGTGAAATATTTTGATAGAGTTACACTATGACGGCAACTTGTCTGTCCATTTATATTAGATAAAAGTGCCGGATCACTAACGACTCGAGGTTGAAAGAAGTACCCATGCATTTAAGGGTTAATCATCCAATCAGCCAAATAGCTGATATCAGGGCTCTGGGGATCGACAGCAGAACTGAGGGATGGGCTTCAAGAGATTTTGATTAGGAATCTTCCACGTCTTTGTTGGGGGGAGAGGGGTCTAAAAGCAGGTGGGATTAACAGGACTAAGGCCGTCATGAGGGAATAATGTGCAACCAGATCTGCTCATTAAAAAATCTGGAATAAGCAAGACAAAAGTGCCTGAAGAGCAGAAGGGCAAAAGAAAAGTCCAGGGGATGATATGAAAAAGGGAATTTTGCAGAGTAAACTGAGTGGGAAATAAATTAAAATGAACTGAGGAGCAATCCAACATGGCCAAAAAAGGCAAATGCAAGTTTTTGGTGCGCAGAAACTCCAGATATCACAGCTTTTCAGATTTTAACCAACGACTTTACCAAGTGCAATATATACATACCCAAAGCACTACATACACAGTATAATATGTAAAGTGTGTAAAGTAACCATTCTGTCATACGTGAACACACCACAGCACACAGTGTGAACAGCTGCCACCAGCTGCCCTAGTGGTATATACAGTATTGTGCAAAAGTCTTCACCTTGTTCACCAAAAATACTTTTTTCTGCCTGACAAACGGTCTTATATTTGGCATATTGAGTAGATTAAATGAAAGAAATAGGGTCATATGTTTTACTGTGACAGGCTACAAAGTGCCTAAAGATACAAGGTCCCTAGATAAAGGAGTTCCAACCACTCAGCATTCAGCACCACCAGTATACTGATCACCACCTGATCATCTGGAATCATCTGCACCTGTTTCTTCACCGGTTCAGGCCAGATGTTCTTTGTTCTGCTTGAATGATTCTTATATAGGTTACTGTGTGGCTTAACAAACAAAAAACATTTCTCTGAAACTGATCAGGTTCAGGGACTAGACTGGAAATCAGAGAACTTTAAAATTCATTCAGGAAGCCTGACGAACTGTTCCTCAATACTATGTTACAAATGCCAGAAAGTATGGATCTTTGGAAGCAAAATATGAAGCAATAAAAAGTGGTTCAAGACTTTTGCACAGTACTGTATACCAAAATCTATATACACATCCAAAACAGCAAATACAGAATGCTCCACTGAGTAGTAATATTGGAATGTGGCACAACACGCTTCCCAATGTTAAAATTAATTAAACTAACCAGAAACATATCCATCATTAGTTTTGCTGAATTACTCAACAAGACAAGGGGAAACCACGGCAACCAAGCCATAAGGGTGTAACGATTTCAAAGCAGTATTGAAAAAACTGAAAAATGTACCAATTAAAATATAAAGCTGTTTGCCAAAAAGTCCCTTACTCTCTTCTGAGTCTCTTTCATTTACTGTCTTTTGTCAGAACGTTGAGGGCTCTTATTTAATGGACATGCCAGTACTCAAATGACAATTTTTCCTAAGAATTTGTATCTTTACCTTTAATTTATATGACTGTTTGGTTATACACAATTGAAATTGGACCTCAGTTAAAACTGAACTGAATCTAGACATTAATTGAATCTGAAAATTGAATTCAATCTTAAACTAAAGACAGAATTGACCTAATTGATAATTAAAAACTGAATCAAATCTCTAACTCAATTAAAACCTAAATTTTAATATAATTTTGAACTCCATTAAAATTGAAAACTGAATCAAATCTTGACCTCAATAAAAACTGAGAACTGAATCAAATCTTGATTCGAATTTTGACATAAATTAAAACTGAAAGTTGGATGAAAAATGACAAATTATGCATCGTTACACCCTCATAAATCTGACAGTACTTCAGCGGCCTCTATTGTTTTTGTCATCACAGCTAAACAAAACAGAGGAACCCTATTTGATCCCCTAAAGAACCTTCTAATAAACAATTCCTGTGAAAGTTTAAAGAACCATTAGAAGGTCCTCTCCTTGCAAACATCTTGTTATAAACATGGTTCTTCGGGGAAGCAAATTAGATCTTTTGGGGCATCGCTCACAGAACCTCTCCATGTCTTGCTTCTGCAGCAGAAACCTGAATTCCGCCATCACAGAGACGTTCACACAGTCGCTCAGCAGCTCCCAGACTCTATATTTAGCGGTTTGCTGACGCAGCGCGGAGGCAGAGATTTATGGGCTCCTGAACAAGGAGTGACAGCCGTGATAAATGTCTGTTCTCGTCCCCTTCAAGCACCATCTCCACTGTCATCCAGGAGCTTCACCAGCTCTCTTAAGACCAATCCCCTCACAACCTGCTTAACTACGGCCCTGCATTGCTTCTCAGTTAGTGCTCTACTGAAACCACAAAAAATCCTTCCTCCCCCAATGCCATTAGACACTTTCCTCTATCACACACTCAATTATCAGACTCTATAACCCCTCCCTCTGTCACACACTCAACCATCAGACTCTGTAACCCCTCCCTCTGTCACACACTCAACCATCAGACTCTATAACCCCTCCCTCTGTCACACACCCACCCATCAGACTCCAAATCCCTCCTCCTGTCACACACCCACCCATTAGGCTCTGTAACTCCTGCCCCTGACACACACACCCACCCATCAGACTCTATAACTCCTCCCCCTGTCACACACCCACCCATCAGACTCTATAACTCCTCACATCACACATCCCCCATCAGAATCTAGAACTCCTCCCCCATCAGACTCTATAACTCCTCCCACTGTCACACACCCACCCATCAGACTCTATAACCCCCCATCAGACTCTATAATTCAAGATTCAAGATTCTTTATTTGTCACATGCATAGTTATACAAGTACAACAGACTGTAAAATGTACCCTCCCCTGTCACACACTCAAATAAATAATCTGTTCAATAACCTGCTGCTACTCAGATGTGCAATTTCTTATTGTGTGGTAAATCATTATCATTATGTGCAATATCTTTATTATTATGTGCAATAGTCTTCTCATGAGTAATATCACTACATAGGTCACTACTTAGGTCATTTAGGTTACTACTTATGTTGCTACTTGTGTAATAATATGTGCTATATCACTATTCTGTGCAGTAACAGACTCGACATACAGAACAGCTGCAACCACTATTTGTCTTAACTTCAGCAGTAAAGTCAAAATAAAACAGAAGTTTTATTTTGACTTTATCTTATCATTATATTGTTCTTGTCTCTGTGCGTCTGTGCAGTCATAACAATTTCTCCCAGGATCAATAAAGTTTTCAGATTCTCATTCTGATAGGCATGATAACTTAAGCTCATCTAAACCTGACCAACAGGTTTAGGTAAACTAAACCAAGAACAAATGTGCTGGGATGCTCAGACCCAGCTGGGCGTCTCCCTGTTACTAGGCAGCAGTGAAAATGAGCTAAACCACGTGCAAAAACAATGAAGAACTTCCCAGATATCTCGAGCACTAGCAATCCAACAATATAATGGCAAAAAACAAGCTGATACGTGTTTAGGTCACGACTTCTCCAGATTGTTCCTCTTCCAGAGAACGTCCTCCACAACATTCAAATTGTCCAGCGCCAACACTCTCACCAGCCAGCACCAAAATCCAAACCAGAACAGGACCCAGCACTTACCTTGCTGAGAGGGGCGGTAGCTTCCTATGGGCCTCTGCGGCATTATGCTGTTGCCCTGGTTACCCTGACCCATCATGCCCATGGACTGCTGGCCCTGGTAATGCTGACCCCCGGCCTGGGATGACGAATAGTGGGGTCCTGCACCTTGTTGATGCATCATAGATACTAAGAAGAACCAGGAGGGGGGTGACACCACACGTTACCATGGGAACAGCCAATTACAATCAAAACATTCTTGTCAAGAAAGGTCGTGATGGTCAAGGAGGAACCATTAGCTGCATCAGAAAAGGAGGGGAACCGAAAGATAGGTTGTGGGGTAAAAATAAATAAATAAATAAGAGAGCAGAAGCCAAGCTAGGGTAAGTGCTTGCACAAAGAGGGAACGCTGACAGTCAGGGGGGAAACAAAAGATGTCGGGGGAAGTTCAAAGATCAGGGAAGCCTGTTAAAAGAACAGAGTAAATAATTAAAGCGCGGAGGAAGGGACGGACTCCCAGTGATGAACTGAATGTGTTTGTTTTTAGCTGCCTCTTACTCACGGACCAGAGCCCTAATGCAACCATCCCACACCTGCATTCTGCATACACCAGTAGAGCACGATTTACAGTGGAGGTAAATGGAACTGAACATCTCCACTACAAATACGGCCGTTTTATTCACCATCAATCCCCAGTGATGCTCCATGGTAAAATAATGGAGAATCTGAACTAAATCACTTTTCTTCAGGGACTATTTGGCCTCATATGCCTCTGTTTGTATCTCTCCACCATTAATGGCTTTAGTTTTAGGACCAAAAACTTCTCAAAGCTCTGGTAAGGGCAACATCCCACGCAACATGTAGTGTAACTACTTCATTGAATATCTTTCTGTGGGGTAGCTTTTAGAGTCAGGTGTCTGGTTCCACTCACCACCACTGTAAACAGTTCTGACTTGCTGAGTTTCTCTAGAGCCACCAAACTCACTCAGAACCCCTCTGTTTAATGATGACTGTTTTTGGTACATAAAACTAATTAAAATGTATATTGGTAGCTAAAATATAAACATAATATTAACTACCAATAGCTATTTTAAATACCCTTGTAGGGGGTAACACATAATTAAATTCTTAAACTTTTTTACTTATTTTTCAACTTCTTAAGCAAAACTGCTACCTAAATACACTCCTCTCCATAACCTTGGCAACCAGGTATGGCACCCCACCTAGACTAGACTACACCCCGGTCCCATCTCATTCAATCCCATGTCTCAGCTGGGTGTGATTGGCAGGCGAGCGCTCTGAGGGGCTCACCTTGGTTTGACTGCATGTTGAGGTTGGCACGGGAGGAGGACGGGTAGCCCCCCTGCCCCTGGAGTGGAGTGGTGCCCTGAGAAGAGGGCACAGAGTGGCTGTAGCCAGGCCCAGAGCCATGGCTGCTGGAGGTGGAGGGCCCAGGGCCGGACTGCTGCTGCATGGGGGCGTGGCTGGGGCCTGACAACACACACTGACAGTCAGACCGCGCAGGAAAGGCAGAATAAGGCACGACGCTATACATTCAGCCACACATTCAGTTCATCAGTTGACCACAACGTTAAAAAACAAGAAAGAAAGAAAGAAAGAGAAGGAATGGGAGGGGTGGAAAATCTCATTTATACAGTTTTTCCCACATGTGTCAATCAGCCAAGACCACACCATCTCCCTTTACTGTTGCTATGGCTGTGCTCTACACCAGAAACTGCTATCGGTATTTATTAGAGGGAGCACAATACTATTATTTCATGTCTAATACTGATACCCTCGAGTATCTACACAAACCAATACGACCCTATCTTTTTTTCTCTTCTTTTTTTTCCATCAACTACTAATCTGTTTATAATACACCTGTCTGAATCTGAAATGCTCCCTACTTCCTCTAGGAGGGGCTGTGTTAGTTATAAAATTGCAGTTTCTGCACCCATATAGACCCAGTGTGTCCATTATGGAGTTCCACACACATGGCTGGCTCTCCAGTGTCTGTTTGTTACACATTTTTAACTGTTTGGGAGCAAGAGTTCCAGATTATGTGAAGGTGTTCAGTCATGTCTAATAGACTCGCTTATACGGTCTCTAACTGTACAGCTCACTGTTATCTAGAAGTATGGACTGAAGCAGCTTCGGTGCTGCTGTTGGTGTGTTTAGCTATGCTAACAGTGAGTCGTGCAGGGTCAAAAACCACATAAGCAAGTCAATTAGTTCATGTTTGCAGATATCAGAGGGTTATACAGTGTCAGACACCACATAAGGGGGTCTAACAGTTCATGTTTACAGATCAGAAAACACATTCGTGAGTATATCAGTCCATGTTGACATATAATAGCGAGTCGCACAGTGTCAGAATCAGTTTATCACTGAACACCACCGCACAGTTTGAGGAGTGTGTGTGGCGATTTAGGCACCATGCTAATTGGTGCAGATTATTATGAACGAAATGATTCCTTTTAAGAATCATTAGAGAAAAGTGTATAAATTACATTTTTTGTTGAAATGGGGAAAGTGGGAGATGAGGGAGAAAGTGAGAGAGAGAAAGGAAAGAGAGAGAAAGAAACAGAAGGGGGGAAAGAGAGGGAGAGAAATAAAGGGAGAGAGGAGAGAGGAAAGAGAGAGAAAGAAACAGAAAGAAGGAGGGAGTTCTGAGGGATATACAGGCAGGCAGAGCATAAATGGATTAGAGTGGCAATCAAACAGGCAGGCAGACAGACTGATAGACAGACAGACAGACAGAGAGACAGATGGACAGACAGATAGAGAGACAGACAGACGGATAAACAGTTAGAATGATAGACAGGCAGACAGACAGAAGGGTGGATGGACAACAGACAGAGAGACAGACAGAGAGACACACAGGCAGAAGGATGGACAGACGATTAGATGGACAGACAGACAGACAGGTGTGTGGGTATGGAAACTGACCGTTGCTGAGTTGGCTCTGCATTAGTGAAGTGGGGGGCAGACCTGAGCCCATACTGTCGTTCAGATTAGTCTGAGTGTGTAAAGACTGACCCCCACTCGGCCCAATCCCACCCCCACCCATATTCATCCCAGGGTTAGGAGGCTGAGAGAGAGAGAGAGAGAGAGAGAGAGGGTGATTTGGCTGTTATTCAGCTCTGAATTACTAGTGAATTGTTAGTTCAATACAGAAAGAAAGAACAGAAACTGAATGAAATGCACAAAAAAACACAGTAACTGACAAACAGTAAATAAATTGCATTTTATTTTTTTAATTAAAAGCATTAAATAAGGAAAGGGGAGAAAGAAAGAAAGAAAGAAAGAAAGAAAGAAAGAAAAAGAAAATGAATGTAAGTAATAAAAAAGAAAACCAAACAAGGAACCACAAGGAATAAAAGAAGGAAAAAAGAAAAGCTGTTCTCTCAGTTAAGCTGTGGGCGGAGCTTACGGCAGGTAGGAGGGACTGCATATTCTGATTGGAGTCCGCTATTGTGGCCAGGTACACCAGGTTTCTGTGTAAGATTTGCTGATACCTGGACACACACACACATACACAGAAAAAACAGTGTGTGGTCAGTGTTTGCGCCTGAATTGTTATGAGAGGGATTTGGGGGGG